>BCLG01002081.1:0-16580 GCA_001602295.1 Zoysia matrella
GTGGTACTTGCGCCGGCGCCAGTACGCGCGCACGCCCCGCGTGAACCGTATCGGGAACGCCTCGGCTTCCATGGCTTTGCTTGGCTTGGTGATCGATGTACGCGAGCGGTGGTAGGAGAGGGAGAGAGGGAGAGAGCAGGGTTTGGTGGAACGGTGGTAGCCGCGACCTCCTCTTTTATGCAGTCCCGGTGGGCAGGCGAGAGGCGACTGGGCGCGGTTGGTGAGCGCGCGAATGCGAAGTCCATTGGTGTGGTGGCGACGTCGCTTGCATGCGACGTTCGTGGCGCACGGGCAGATCATGCACGTCGGAATGTGCGCCTCCCGTTCCCTGCGAGTGTCCCGGTGCCCCCTGGTTGGTGTGGCGGCTAGTAGGAGTAGTACTATTCGTCGGTCGCCATGGAGGTCGTTTTCCGGCTCCTGCACCAGCAAGCCCCATGTTTTTGTTACGAATGCCTCCGCAGTGCATTGGACATTTTCAGTTGACTATCTAGAAGCGAATCAATCAACCGCGATTTGCCGAGTTCGTACTACTCCTTGGCAACAACGGTTTTGTTTGACCGAACGCTGGTGCTAGTAATATTCTGCTGCACGGGCGTCGGCTCGTTGAAAAAGTTCCGCTGATTTAATTTTTTCAAAACTTCTTAAAACGGAAATGATAGAAGCCTTTCCGTGCAATATTTTGCTACTCCAGTTTACTACTTTCTCCGTTTCAAAATATAAATATTTTTAAATTTAAATAAAGTCAAATTATTATCACTTCGACCGTTGTTTTATCATATAGAAAATATATTTTTATGAATTCATCATGAAATAAGTTTTTATAAAAAGTATATTTTTATATTAACAATTATTATGTAATTTTTTAAATAATATTAGTAAAAGTTAAAAAAATTAACTTTATCCAAATTTAAAAATGCCCCCTTTATATTTTAGAACGGGTATAAGTACTCCCATAGTGTTTGAACATTGAAACGGGGTTTAATAGTTCCTGGGCAGGTGACGTGAATCCAAAGTCCTGGATCCTCCAATGCAAGCGAGCCATTGTTGTGGTCAAAGAAAGACGGTTCGTCCAATTGATTAAATCAAGTCTCACTAACCAAGCAAGAGAACAGTCGCCGGGCGAAGATTCCGTCTTGGTCAGTGGCTTGTTCTGCTGGTTCACAACAAACGAAGCTTTTGCTGATCCACGTGTTCCAAATGATAGGACTCACTCCGATGCATGATTAACATAAAGAAAAAATGAGGTCAGGTGGCTTGATTATCTAAGACCAGTTGGTCTGATGGAGAAGGATGGGCGTGGATATGGAAACGGAATGGGGACTGGTGGGTGACCCCCGGTCAATGCATCCGCCGCCAGTGTTGACGCTCTTCCGGCCACCGGCGTTCGGGCGGACGGCGGCGCGGAGCCGTGGAATGGATGAATTATCCGGTCCTCTGCCGCCGCCGCCGCCGCCGTAGTCTTGAAAGAGCACGTACGCGGGTCGTAACGGTGTCTCTTGGTGATAATAATTTGACTTGGGATTAGTGTGATTGGACGCTGTAAAAACGACGAGTACAGTACGCACATGGCTCGTCGGGCTGTGGAAGCGCGACGGCGGAGACGTCGATGCGCGCCGCGGAAATCGTAGCGGTGCACGTGCACCCGGCGATGAGAAAAGGAGGAAGCAACAAGGTGTGCTGGTTCCTACGCGCCACGCCCAGACCAACGGAGATCGAAGAGAGACACGCCGGTAAAGGCGCGCCGTGGTTCGGTGCCGGCGCACGCAGACCACCCCATTTACCACTGGTTTTGGAAATCATCTTATCAACTCAAAGATAAGGTTTTCTTCTGGTTGCTCCTCAAAGATAAGACAATACGCGCAATATACTCAGACGACAAAATATGTATTTGGATTCGTATGTCCGGGAGCTTTGCGTTCTGCAAACTGAGAAAACTTTGGAACATCTTTTCTTGTTCTGCAACTTTTCAAAACTCTGCTGGACAAGCATTGGCATTTCAATATTTAACCAAGGTGACACCTTTCAGACGTTTCTGCACATTAAAAATCAATTGCCGGTCCCTTTTTTATGGAGATCATCATTATTATGATTTGGAAAGGACAACGAATGATTGAATTTTTAACTCTGTATCAAGGAATAATTAGATTTTTAACTCTGAAGATCCAACCATAAGGAAGTGCAAGTTTAAGTTTCGTCAAAAGTTTGAGCTACTTCTCCTGCGTGCCAAGAAGAAATACTTTCCTCAAATTAAAGATTGGCTAGATTCTATTTGATTCTGTTTCTTTTATTTTTCTCTTCTGTTTTTCTCTGTTTTATTGTTTCTAGACTCTTTTTGTTTAATACAGTATATTACAGTAGGGCTTTGCCCTCCTGTTTCACCTTTAAAAAAAAAACTCACCGGGAGAAGGGAGACTGCAAGGCATAAACACGCTGCAAACAAATGAACGAGATCACGGGGTCATCCAACATGTGACTTACGACCTCTTATGATTTGATCCTACTAGCTAGTTACCTGGCTAAAATACAAAACGAGAAACATCAAAGGTCGATCTATGGCTATGGCGAAAAGATGGATCGAGAAATCTTCAACAGGAAGGACATACGGCACTAAACGCAAGAGTCGAGAGAAACAGAGACAGCGACCGAGCGGCGATCGACGTGGTGCTGGGCCGTGCGGCACAGCCGGCGGCGCCAGCGCCTATGCGCCCGGCGCGGCGTCCTTGGAGCGGGCTTGCAGGTACCCGCCGTACTCGCGGGCGTAGTCCTTGACGTGGCTGGCGGTGCTGGCGATCTGGCTGCGCGCGTAGTCCACCTGGTCGGCGCCGACGGGGTGCCGCCCCGTGAGGTACCGGTACATCCACGTGCCCGCGGCGAGCGCGGCCACGACGAAGCCGCACGCGGAGACGACCGCGGCGGCGAGGACGAACAGCGCGAGGGCCACGGGCACCCAGACCGGGCTCGTCAGCAGCGCCAGCGGGCCCAGGAACACGAGCGCCACCACGGCGCCCGTCAGCGTCAGCCCCGTCAGGAGCAGCAGCACCGCGCCGGACACCAGCAGCGTCAGGAAACCCACCACCTGCGTCGAGTTCGGCGCGTGCGTCTGCGCGCGCCGCAGCAGCGACGTCGCGGACGCCGCAGGTGGGGATGCGCCATCGGCGCCGTGCGCGTGCCGATCCGCCATGCTCGCTCGCTCGCTCGCGTCCGTGTCCAGTGCAGCGCGACGCGTGGGGCTTCGACCATCGAGGAGGCTATGTATACAGTCTCACTCGGGGGATTGCGGTTTGGAAACGACGGGCAGGAGTTAAAGCCGCGGAAACCGACGTCGGCGCGCCGGCACGTGGCGAGGCGCCGAGCTTGCATGGGCGACGTGTGCGGGTGTGAGGGCGGGAGACGACGAACCAGCTCCCTCGCACCTCGGCTCCGCTGCCGGAACCTTGTCTCTCGTAAAAAGTCTATTCTTAAAATTAGTTGTCTATGTTTTTTTTTCTATTTAACTAAAAATTTATATAAATTTAATAAACTTTAATAATATAAAATTTATATTTTTAAATTCACTATAAAAAATATTTTTATAATATATAATTTATATGTTCATAAAGTTTATCAAATTTAAAAAACATTAATTAAAAAGAAGAATAAAACACAGTTAAACAATGTAAGAATAGAAATAAATTTTTCGTGTGACAGAGGGAGTACTTCGGTGAAACTCACCGTGCTCTTCGGATCAGATCAACTTTCAACCGCAGAAATGGAGAGACCCGTGTGCGACGGCGTCGTTGGTTGGAGGACCTAGGATGAGATGGCGACGGAGCAGATGGCCGGCACGGCACCCGGGCGGCGACAGGTGGGCGAGCTGGTTTTGTCGTCCTGGCACAAGAAAAACCGGCAGCTGATTTTTTCCCTGATTTCTTTTTTTTGTTGAGAATTTTCCGTTGATGATGAGATGAGAAGAGACAGTTTCAGTGGGCCTCACCTGGGCTGACCACGTTCCTAGGCAGCGTACATGTGGGCTGTATAAATTCCCTCATCCAGCCCGTCACCATTAGGCCCATATAAAGGTGGTTTGGTGATAGCTGAAACACGTGGGCCCAAAAAGTGTGACGCCGCTCAAGAGGCCCATTGGGCCCAGTAGCAAAGGCCAGGCCTAGTGATGATCACGACTCACGACGGCTGGGTAACTGGCGACAGTTCGAGCGCAGCCGCCCCTCCATTCGGGTCGAGCTGAGCTTAGCACGCCGCCGCAGACTCGACATTCAAATCATCAGGTGCGTTACATACTGCTTTGGATCTGCGATCCGTGCATTAGCAATTCATGAAAGTCATATCCAGTCAGGCTCATCTGGAGGCTGGAGCATAAAGCATCCATCGTTAGAGACTAGCAGATTGGGTTCAATTAGTTACAAACCGTTCGTCGTTTCTCACATTTCTACAGACTTCTTGTTTACACTGTACATAACCTTTAAATGCAAAACAAAAAAAAAAAACTATACAACTGCACTAAAAACTTTGTATGTTTATAATCAGGAAACCGGTAAACTCGTAATCGCTTCTTTAACTATACAACTTGCTGCACACAAAATTGAAATTTACACTTCTCTGTTATACAAATTGCTACTCAACTAACAATGCAGTTCCAACAAGGAACTCTGCGTTTGACTTATGCTTCAGATATCTGGGGTGTAGATGTCTGTGTAGTCATCTTGCTTCTGAGCTCCTCAAAAGCTTTCATGCTCTCCGCATCAAAGCCTCCAGCAAACTGTAGAAGGTTGAAGAACGAGTCACTCAATTCGAAATTTCTAATTTGCTTATGAAGAAATATATCTTGGAGTTACTCTTTACCTGATGGACTCGGAAAGCAAACCTCACACCCTGCAGAAGTAAGAACTCTCTATTGGGCTCTTTGTCTGTGCCTTCCAATGCATCAAGTTCTGAAGCAACCCGCTTCATATACTTATTTGCCAGCTGAACGGATGCCAGTTTGATCTAACCCCGACATATATATAAAATAAAATTTCGAATAAGTTTTGGTGCATGCTCTGATAAACATATTCACTTTTACAAGAAATGTAAAATATATGGAGTATAATTTATCTTAAATTGGGAAATATAGGTTGTTAGTCAAGTAGAAACAAATGGAATATATGCTAGGAGCGCACACCTTGCCAACTACTCCAGAATCAGACAGCCAGTCAACTGGTATTCCATACTCCTTGTAGCGGGAGACAGCCATATCTCTTGTACGGAGTAGTGCATAGACACTCTGCTCCACTCTGACATAAGGATAACTCTATTTAGTTCATCGAAACCACCACTCTGTGTTAAATTATTTACCATACTATTCCACACTTGGGTAAGAACCACTTCATATGAGAATACTTGTTCAGAGAAGACACTTACTTTTCAAGCAAGGAATACATCTTCTTGAGAGCTTCTTCACATTCAAGTTTTCGATCATCGGTAAAGGATGAAACCTTGTTCTGTAACTTTAGCAGGTCTTGGTACTCAAAGCCTGCTTCTCTTATGGCATCTGTTTTGCCCTCTGGCCAATCGAAATGCTTCAGCACCGCTCGCTCATCAACCTAAAACATTATCAATCCATTATTAGATGTAGATCATATGCACCTTAAAGTACAAGATATGATATAACAACTTGTACTTGTTGTTTGGTGAACATGGTGAGTCTGCTTACCAAGAAGGACAACTCCTCATCCAGCCAATTTACAAAAGCAACAACATCATCAATATTTACAAAACTCGCTGCTCGGACTTCATTGGCTAGAGATTCAACAAATTCTCCTTGTGTCTCCACATCAGCTTTGACCTGAATCATTACAAATTTTAAGAAAAAATCTGTCATTTCTCATAAAGCATATAGTACCATTCATAATGAGCTGATTAATGTTAATTATTGGTCTTTCAAAAAAATAATGGTAATTATTTAGCTTTTGCAGGATTGCTATGCAAGGTAGCGTCAGCAGAGGATACTTACAGCTAAGAGGAATGTTGATCTGTTCTCAATCTCTCCTATCATATTACTCCTGGCATCAGAAACATTGAATGATGGTGATCCTAGAGATGTCTCCTTCTTGGCTTCACGCTTCATGAGGCTTTGATAGAACTCCACAACCTCTGGCGCACGGTGTACCTTGTCACCACCAGCATGGCTTCTGGATAGAGCGCCTGGAGGTGGCGGCGGCGGTGGTGGACCACCAGGTTTCCCAGGAGGCGGTGGTGGAGGAGGTACACCTGGTGGACGTGGTGGCAGCAATCCACTTGTAGCATTGGTAGCACCTGAAGCAGTAGCTGATGGCACAGGAGGTGGTCTTGGGACTCTTGGAGCTCTCTTCTCAATGTTGGCAAGCTTTAACTGGCTCACCACCAGGGGGTTGCTCTGGTTGTCACTTGATTGCTCACTGGATTCAGCATTAGCTAGAGGGGCCTTCTCTTTAATCTGAGCAAGTTTTGTAGGGAGTGCACCGTTTGGTGAAGAAATCAGAGCTGAACTATGACCACCACCAAACCTTTGTGCTCTTGCCTGCCCGGCCTTCTCTTTCAGGGCCTTCTCCCGTTCAGTTGCAAGTTTGTGTCTATCTTTGTATGCAGGATATTTCTCATCAGCAAAACCTTCGACAGTCTTTGACATCAGATGGAATGAGGACGCAACATTTGCTTCATCTAAGATGTCATTGGGATCTTGTTCCCTCTTTCCATATGTCGTTATGGCTATACCATCTCCTGCATTTTTCAGCATTAGAGCTTCCAAGGGCCCCTTTGGTTTCTGCCTTCTTGGAGAGCCACTGTTTAGAGAGCTTGTTGGGGATGTTAAAACACTGTTGTCATCCTTGCTCCTTCCCCACTTTTTGAGCTTTTGCATCAGATTAGGCCTTTTGCCTAGGAAGCTGTATCTGCTGGAGGAACTGTCCATTGAGATGTTGTCAAAATCTTCGCTTCCAGGTGAAGATGGTATAGAAGAAACACTCTCAAGGTCAGTATCACCTTGACCTCTTTCAGATCCTGCATATTCCAACATCAGCTGTTTGGCCCTCTCCTGTGACCTAGGGCTCAGGGTCCTGTTAAGGTCACGCGCAGAGACTTTTCCTGATGGTGTCTGATAGTTCCGGAGCTCAAATCTCAGACAAGCATTGACCCAACGCAGGTAAACCAGCTCTTCTACTTCACTGAATCTGTTCATTTGTAAGCCCTCCACTTGCTTTATGAGGTCCTCATTTGTATGCCTCAGCTTATTTATCTCTTCTCGTGCATGGGCAACTACATCACTCTGCATATGATCATAAGGTGTGTCAATAGTATATGTTGGATTATTATATCTGCACTGTCTAATACTTTGCTGAAAATGAAAACGATTTCGTATCTGAAATGTCAATATGATAATCATGTGCAGGAGCAAATTCAAAATTTGCAATTATGATCATGATTTACTCTTTTTATTTATAAGAAAAATATTATTTGATTCAACTCTCGCAAATGACAACAACAGCACAAGGGAATTCCTGATTTTCAACTAGAGACTAGCAGAGGATAGACCTTCACAAAAAGTACAAACTCTACAAATGCATCACAGCTGCTGTCAATCATCAGCATAAACTATGACTCCTGGGGCCCATGAAAAACAGCTAGCATCATCTGCTGCTGCATATATTCATGCATGCTCCTGCTCATTGTTTGAAAAAATCGAAAAAAAAAAGAATATTCAGAATAGCAATTACTATGATACCTCTGTTATTTTGCCTTCTGCTTCATCCAACTTCACAATGAGATCTCTCTTGTCATACAACAGCTCCTTGTTCTTCCTCCTCAGCTCAACTACCTCCACTTCCAACTCCCTAAGCTTCTTTAGCTTTCGCTCGACCTCGGCATCTTTTTTGGCTGCCTCTTCGTCCTTGGCCTTTAACCCTATAACCTGCTGTTTCAGCAGCAGCAGCTGATCTTTTGTCTGGCCAGCCTCCAACTGTATCTGCCGCTGCAGTTCTTTAATCTTTCTCCTAGCTGCATCAAGCTCTTTCTTGGTCACTGCTTCATCTGCAGCATCATCCTGCAGCTTCTTCCGTTCTGCCTGCAGCGAGTTGACAGTATTGTTAAGCATGTCGATTTCCGCCGTCTTCATCTTGAGCTGCCTCTGCAGTTCAGCAACATCGGTCTCCATTTCCTTCATGCCGTAATACTCTAGCAGCTCTCCTTTGAGATTCACCTCCCTCTCCTCCATCTCCCGTACCCGATTGCGCAGCCTTTCTACCTCAGAGGCGTAGTAAACCATTTGAGAATTGTAATGAGACAGTCCTTTGACATCAAACCTATCACTTGGCAAAGGGATGTCGATATCTCCTGATAGGAGGCTCTCGAGATCTGAAAGCATATCATCATCGTCATTGTTGTCCATCACCGGAGCTGAGTTGATTACGCCGCTGATTGTTTTAACCTCTTCTTTCTCTTCTTTCTCTTCTTCTTTCTCCCCCTGTAGCAACTGTACAGGTCAGTTTGACAGATGATACTAATAGTCTTATACAACAGTAAACTTTAGCAAATCGTAACTACTAAAAGATATACATACATGTTCAGGTTCAGAACGATGAGTTTTTTCCTTCTTTTTCCTGGTTTGGCCATTTTCTGAAAGCAGGGATTCTTGGGTGAGTAACTCAAGTAAACAGAATGAACAATTGTATGGAGCAAGCAGAGAGCTAGAGCTGTACCTTTATTACGTCTTGCCCCACTGTTAACGTTCTTAAGAGTTAAAGCTGCGACCGAGGCTACAACCACGAAGCCTAATCTCACGAGCATGACTCATCACTCTGCCGCCTTCAACCGGCTGGAGGGCCGAGATAGAGAGCCTCTACTCATCGGAGAAAACGGAAAAACAGAGTTTGAGCAGGTACGGCCTGGGCGCCTAAGGTCTCTTCATTTGTTAGCCCAGAGATGGATTGGAGGAGCAACTTGGTGCCTGCGAGGGCCAGTGAACACCACCAGAACTTGTGGCCGGCCTTTATTCGTCCCGTATTGGCGCTGCGATGGCCTATCCATGTTTATCTGCAGCTGCAAAACTGATCTCATATATCACAGAAGTCTCTTTCATCTCTGTCCGATAGTGTGGTGCTACATGGGCGCTGACAAAACTTCAATATGTTGATGGTACCGGGAGGAAAGCGTGCCTCTTCGTGGGTCGTGGCTTCTGTTGGCCCTGCGACGGTACAACTGTGCAAGAAAGGCTTGTGGCTTTGGATGCTAGCAGCCATGCTGCGCCCGAGAACGGGTGGTAGCTGGGGTGCTTGGGTGTCGCAGGAAAAAGCGAGAGGGAGTTATCAGGCTCACAGGATGAGGCGTGTCTGAAACGATCGGACCCTTGCGTCTAGATTCATTTTATCCAAAGGTATAGAGAAATTTTACCGTTGGTGTCTGCATTTGCTTCGAGTACTAGAAAATTGGACTGTTTTTGCCTGGATATACTTGGAACAATTGAGACCTGGTTGACTGTTTACCACTGTAATAATTAGATGAAAATTCAGAGTTTCTTTTTACATCTCTGATGAAGAATTTCGGAATTCAGAAGTACCGTACGGCTCTGTACTTGAAGATTCTTTTTTGTTTTTTGTTTGATCAACTGACCTGACCTTTTTTAACTTACAGACGTGGAATCTCCATGGATCGGGAAGCCGTATGGAAACCTCCAGCGTGAGCATGGCAACCAGACAGAAACACCGGGGTCAGGATACATGAGTACAAAGTACTTGCACAGGATACATAAATACAAGAAGAAACTCGCCCCGTATGTTTGGTTTATTGTTACTGCTTGGACTGTTCTGCTAGATAGTTTGAGTTTTTTTTTTCACCTCTCAACTTGATATTTTTGTTGATGAATATTAGGTAATTATCGTACTATAGCTGCTGGCATTGTACCTTGTAACACCAGATTATATGTTTTCCTCTTAACACGGACAAAACATGCAAATCAACTGTCAATTTCTTTTTGTTTTCTGTTATTTTGGCTCGAGAAACGAAATCTCAGTGGACTTGTTTTCTGTGGGGATTCGATTTGTTGCCCCCCTTTGCAAAGAATTTCCCCGTATTCTCCATCGTAAGTTCAGTACAAGTCACGTGCAATTCCTCATAAGGAAAAATGGGCGATCTTGCGTGTGTTCCAAAACGCAAAATATTAGTAATAGTGTATAGGGAAAACTGCTGCCGCAGCAAGGTAAAAAGGAAAATAGTTTCTCCTCGATCAAAAGGAAAAATGCTCTTCAGCTCTTGGGCCGGGCGAGGCCGACGTGTTCCCCAGTCACTCCACCCAGCCTGCGATGCAATTCAAACGCCTCTCCGTGCACCGCACCATCTACTCCCGGCCGGCTCCCATCCCGCCCGCACGCCGCGCTCCCCGCAGGTCCCGGGCGCCCAATGCCCAAGGCGCGCGCCCGCGCCCGCTCCCTCCTCCGCTGGCTGCGTCACCGCTCCCGCCGCGTCTCCTCCTCCTCCTCGTCCTTCCCCATGACAACCAGCGACACCACCACCACCACGAGCAGTGACCCCCACGCGCGCTGATCGCTCCCACACCAGGACCCCGTGGGGGAGGTCGACGAGGAAGAAGACAAGGAGGAGGTCGCCGGGGGGGGGGGCCCAAGCCCGCGTCCTAGGGGTACATTGTGTTGGACGTGTGCGGCGCTGAAGGAAGGCACGCCCGCCCCCGTGTGCACCCAACCGCCACGTACGCATGGATCCGAGCAAGAAGGTGCGCGCGTAATTTTCTTCCTGTTCCGTCTCTGCTTCTGCTTGTCTCCTGCGATCCATAGCCATATGCGGCCGCTGAGTTCCAATGGCGGTTACAAGTTTCTCGTCGACGCAGCACGGTGACGTCGGTGAGCAGGTTACATGCAAGTCCTGCTCATGGAATTCTGAATTTCTGATCCTGGCCACCCGGGCATGGGTCAACCGAATTCCCATTGCGTGGCCTCGTTTCTGCCTTCTTGTCGGTTCCTGTTGGACCCGCGGCGTGATCGGTCCAGGGCCTCCAGGCCGCTTCAGCCTTCAGATACTACGTTATTACTACTTGCTAGCTCTCAACAAGCGTTCGTGTTCATCAATCAACAACCGATTCTCGCTTTGCAAATTGGGATCAGTACAAGCCTGACAGTGTTCTGATTCGTCAAAGGCCGTATTACCAATGCCGCAATGCGGTTAGAGTCCTTTCAATATTTAGGTGTTGCAGTTTTGGGAAAGGCCTTTTTCTTTATGAACGCTTAGGTGCAGACCGCGCAGTTTGTACCGTGTAGCAGTCAAATTGACATCAATTCAAGCACCAAATCCATAAAGGACCACAAAACGCCTTTTAAGTCCCCTTTGTGGAGATTATGGAGGTGATTTTGCTGATGATTATCGCATCTTATGCTATAATCTCTATCAAACACTTCAAACCATAAGTGATTATGCATATAATCACCTATAATCATTTCTACTTTTTATACTAGCACTCATAAGCTATAAATAGTAGCCTTTTATTACTACTCCATTCCTACCGCCTATAATCTATATTCGATAAACTATTTTACCAAACACTCTTGACAAAAAAAATAGATTATGTGAGTAAGTCGGATAAGTGATTTTTATGGATAATATAAAGTGTGAGCAATTTTTTAAAAAATTTTATTCCCTACCAAAGAGGCCCTAACTGTTGTATGTCTTTGAGACTTTGAAGCTTCCATACAGTACTTGTTAAACTAACCTGAGGACACTTGGTTCCCCTCAGGAGTCTGACTTCTTCACAGAGTACGGTGAGGCAAGCCGGTATCAGGTCAGCGAGGTCATCGGCAAGGGGAGCTACGGTGTTGTGGCCGCTGCTATCGACACTCAGACTGGTGACCGTGTGGCTATCAAGAAGATTGTAGACGTCTTTGATCATGTCTCCGATGCCACGCGCATCCTTAGGGAGATCAAGTTGCTCCGGCTGCTGCGGCACCCTGACATAGTTCAGATCAAACACATCATGCTTCCTCCGTCACGGAGGGAATTCAAGGACATCTACGTAATCTTTGAACTGATGGAGTCGGATCTCCATCAGGTGATCAAAGCGAACGATGATCTAACACCGGAACATCATCAGTTCTTCTTGTATCAGTTGCTCCGCGGGATGAAGTACATTCATGCAGGTGGTTGACCATGTCGATGTGGTGAACTTGGTAACCCTTTTCTTTTAGAATATTTTCATGTGTTGATTAATTTCTGCTCATTTTTATAAATGTTGGTTTTGCAGCAAATGTTTTCCATCGGGACCTTAAGCCCAAGAATATTCTAGCGAATGCTGATTGTAGGCTGAAGATTTGTGATTTTGGTCTTGCTCGTGTGTCATTTTGTGACACTCCATCAGCCATATTGTGGACGGTAGCCATTTAAAAGAATGTTCAGTGCAGTTTTTATTTTTCAACGTATATAGCTTCTTATGATTTTGCAATCCTAGGATTATGTGGCAACTAGATGGTATCGAGCTCCGGAATTATGTGGCTCGTTTTTTGCAAAGGTTCGGGAGTTTTCACTTTCTTCATGATGTAATAGGATTTCAAGCTCCTAAATTTTTCCTTTGACTTTTGCAGTACACTCCAGCTATCGATATTTGGAGCGTAGGGTGTATATTTGCAGAATTGCTTACAGGGAAGCCACTCTTTCCAGGGAAGAATGTTGTGCATCAGCTGGATCTTATGACTGATCTACTTGGCACCCCTTCAGCAGAATCCATCTCTAAGGTATGCATACTAATCACTTAATCAGTAGCAGTCAAATAAGGCAACAACAAGAGTCCATACAAGTTTACCCATATTTTTATCATGTTTTCACCCTAGCCATTCTTATGGCTCAGATTTTATCCTTGATAGAACTACAGCAGACTCATTAATAGACAACCTGAACAAATCAGAGGACATGAGTATCCATCAGCAACAACAGTCTTTTGCTCCTTTTCTATTTATTAGGCTGGCTGAAGCTAAAACCATGACTTAGATGCTTGAACTATTTAATCGTTGCAGATAAGGAATGAGAAAGCTCGACGATACTTGAGTAATATGAGGAAAAAGCCTCCGGTTCCCTTCACTAAAAAATTTCCAGGCGTGGAACCTATGGCTCTCCACTTGCTTCAGCGCCTTCTTTCTTTTGATCCCAAGGAGCGTCCAAGCGCTGAAGAGGTAAGAGTGGGCAAGACCTATATTTGTTTGTTATGAAGATCGGAAGATACATTCTGCATCTAGAAATTTTGGATCAGTTGTTACCCCAATTACTGAGATCTGTAAACGTTCTTCAAGGCCCTCACAGACCCATACTTTAATGGGTTATCAAGCAACGAACGGGAGCCCATAGCCGAGCCTATCTCGAAACTTGAGTTTGAGTTCGAGAAGAGAAAACTTGGCAAAGATGATGTCCGCGAATTAATTTACCGAGAGGTACCGTAACCCAATTATATGTTTCGAGATTATTAATTGAGCTGCTGCCTGAATCATTACTTCGCTAATTCTTGTTGCGCCACTTTAGATTTTGGAGTACCATCCTCAAATGTTACAGGAATACCTAAGTGGAGGAGACCAGAACCAGATGAGCTTCATGTACCCCAGGTATTTGCGCTGTTTTTGTTTACAACAAGATTCACTTTTCTTGCAAATGTCTGTGCTGGCTGCTACTTAAATACTGCTACATGATGATTGCTTGACGCTTTATGATTGAATAACCTGATGTTTGTCTACATGGGTTGACAGTGGTGTCGATCGGTTTAAGCGACAGTTTGCTCATTTGGAAGAGGGCAAAGCAAAGGATGAGAAAATCAACCCACAGCTGCGGCAGAATGTTTCCTTACCAAGGTTCTCATCTAATTTAACTTCATTTTTTCAGTTCCATATCCATGCAGTACTTTATTCTGTTTCTGTTGGAACTAAACTGTTTTCTTTACCTCGTCTCAGGGAAAGAGTTCTGGGCAACAAACATGGAGACAGCATAACGGTAGGTGATAGGGCAGCACACGCGTCAGCGACGGACGGCATAAGCCAGCCGCAGCTGAGCGCGAGGAGTTTGCTGAAGAGTGAAAGCATCAGCGCTTCCAAGTGCATAGGCGAAAAGCCAAAGCACGCCAACCATGTAAGCACAGGAAGCACAAATACAAACCAGTTTGATTAGTACTTTTGATTCGTAAATCACAGTCAGGAAGTTGTCTCGATGGTTTGCCAGGAGGAATCTCTGAGCGAGAGCATCGACGAAACGGTCGATGAGGTGTCCAAGAAAATCGCTCAGGTGAAGACCTAATTTTCTCAGGGTCGACAACAGAAGCGATCGACGTTTTCTTTTCTTTCTTTTTTTTTTGTATTTTTTTACTGCAAAGAAGAACTTGTGACTGACGGGATAGCGCTCCACATGTTTCCCTTTGTGGAGCCATCACAATCATGTAATTTTTTTTTCAATTGGAAGTAAATTCTCGACCTTAATATCTATCTGAATTGTGAAGATCATTCATTCTTTCGGCATACGAACACGATGGCGCAGCGGAGTTGGAAGGCCATCTACCGCATCTCCGATGGACGGCCGCCGAACCGCTCCACGACGCTGCTCCTCGCGCTCCGTGCTCAGTCCTCGGATCGACCACCCCCACCGGGAGGGATCAGGGATCCCGCGTCACAAAAAGAGAAATCTGTCAAAGCAACCGCGGCGGCCCGGCCGGCGGCGAAGGGAAGTGAGAGAGACCTCACAAGTCAGTCCCTGCTCTGCTCTGCTCTTTATCGAGTGCCGCGCTCCACAAACAAAAGCGCCCGTCACCACCATCACCATGCACGGTTATCATCACCACCCCAGGTCCCTGCTCGCATCAGCTGCAGGCAGCATCTAGGACACGTAGTGATACTACTAACGATAATGATACCGGAATGATGGGGCCAATATCCTCCTCTCCAAAATGACACTTTCTAATGATGACTCATAACAGCAATTCTAAACCTCATCACCAGCAGCACCAAAGTTCCTTGTCATCTGAAAATTTCATCAGAGCAGGGGGCCCTGGAGAGAGAGACGAAAGCAAAACCTGTTGCTTTCTCTGGAGGGTCCTATCCTTCCGGCGTTGATCCGGAGAGGGAGAGATGTCCGCCGAGCTGCCGCTGTGCCGCTACAGTGGTGCTGGAGTAATCCGTAGCAGTGGTGGTGCTGCTCAGAATTGCGACTAGTTAGGACTAGGCGTGCATGACTCACCCTTAACCCGTGGACGGACAATGGTGTCCTTGCTCCTTCCTCCGTCACAAGGAAGGACGCATGACGACGACGCAATTGTGTAGTCTACTTACCACTGTTGGCGATGCCCCTGGTCGGATGCTAAACCTGAAGCGTCAGGCATTCGTAGTACTCCCTCCAGATCGTTTTTTTTTTACTTTTTATGTTTCAAGTTTGATCGCTGTTTTATTCAAAAAAATTTGTGAAAATATAATTTATTTTATTGTGAATTGTTTTATCATTAAAAATACTTTAAGCATGACTTGTTTGTTTTTATATTTGTAAAAAAAATTGAATAAAATAAATGGTTGTTTTTAAAAGTAAAAAAATGGTCTTTTTATGGAAGCACAGGAGGCAAATGTATCAAACATTTCACAACTTTGGGCTGATGAAAGAGTGTGAGTGAAAGGCAGAAAAGATGAGCTACACACATCGTGCATGTTGGTATACTACTAGTACAGGCCCACAACGAAAGCGAAAAATTGAGTCTTTTGAGAAGAACATGGATGACACTGTCCTGCATAACGTGACATGTTTCAGCACAAAACATTCGAGGAGTAGCAACAAAGCTCGGTGTATCTAGGAGGAGTACTGTATTTGAAAGAAGGCAAACGTAAAACAGGGCATCTCCTCGGAAATCAATAAACTTTGCGCCTTTTCCCCACAGGTATGGAGTAGTTCGATCAATGGTTTCAAGAAAACAATCAAGTGCTCCTCCTCAATCATCCCATGAATTCAAAAGAAAAGGTACTGAAAAAATGTAAATACTCCGACATATGAATGTCCAGTGAAAACAAAGTACTATTGAACAGGCTGATGCGGACTAGTAGTAGCTTCTTTATCGTTACAAACAAGCATTACGAAGGAAGCGCAAGCACTACAGCGCTACTATTCACCTACCTACAGGGGCGCCATCACCATCAGAACCAACAACAGAATCGATCCTGCATCAACCAACATTTGATCACCATTCCAAAAGCTACTACTCCTACGTGTCCATCTAAGCCTAAAAATTACTGCACCAGGAGACGTGATCACCATCGCTCAGTTGGAGTGTGAACGAGCCCGGGCAATCGAGCAAATGGCCGGAACTCAACTCATCTCAGACACGGAGGAGGTAAACGCTGAGCTCGGGGCCGCCGCCGTTCCCGCCGCCGGCGCTGTTGTCCGGGTTCATCATGTAGAACGCCTCGGAGTCGCGGGACCCCACGACGCGCTCGAACCTCGCGCGCATGTACATGACGTCGCCGTCGCCGCCGCCGCAGCTGGCAGCGGGGATGACGCCGGCGCCCATGGACACGGGCTCGAGCGCGCGGAGCACGCGCCAGTCCGCGGCGCCGCACTCGCGC
>BCLG01002081.1:16750-45317 GCA_001602295.1 Zoysia matrella
GCGAGGTGCACGTGCCCGCGCCGGTGGCCGTACAGCGTGCCGGTGAGCCGCGCGCCCATCCCCACCTGCCGGTTCCTGCCGGCCACAGCATTGGCCAGCGCGGAGCGCAGCCGCGACACGGCGGTGCGGACCTTCCTCCTCCTCTGCGTCTGCTGCGGCGGCGGCGGAGGAGGAGGCGCCACCTTCAGCGGCGGGGACACGAAGTCCTCGGAGTGGAATGACGGGCAGGCGGAGGAGAACGCCACGGCGGCCTCGTCGTCCTCCTCCGCCTCCGAGTTCATGAACTCCGCGTCCCCGACCGTGGCGCCGTGGCTTCTGCTCTTGCCAAGAACCGGCCACTTGAAGTGCCTCCTGGAGAAGGAGAGCGAGTCGTGGGGGCTCCTCGCCGTGATGGTTCTAGTCATGGCGCTCGCTGTATTCTTCTTCTTCTACCTCGAGCTCAGTCTGCCTCAGCTTCTTGAACCAAGGAAACACGAAGCAATGCAATGGACCTCTGCCTCGCTACCTAGAGAGTTGGGCTGCGTGTGCGAGAGAGAGAGAGGAAAGGAGAGGTGCGCGCCGTGCTGTGCGAGAATTTCTGGAGCTGTGGTTGCGGGATCCTGCTCGTTCTTAGCGTCCTCTGTCCCCGCGGCGCTGGGGCTTTTGTACTGAGGCGGAGGCTGGTGAGCAGAACCCACCGAAACCGAGCAAACAAAAAGAAGCGAGAGCGAGGGGTTCTTTGGCCTTGTGCTCTCGTTGGGCTCTGATCCTGCTCTGGTTTGTTTACGAGGATGAAATGGTAGCAGGCAGGAACTTAGCAGATGATGGCAGCGGGGACAGGATTGAGAAATTTAAGGATGAGATTATATTAGATACTCCCTTCCTCTCAAAATAAAAATAAGTGACGTTTTTTATTTTTAAAAATCGACGTTTAATCATTCGTTTTTATTAAAAAATTTACGAAAATACAAAAATAAACAAATCAAGCTTAAAATCCTTTTAATAATAAATCATTTCAAAATAAAATAATTCACAAATTTTTTGAATAAGAGAATAGTTAAAAGATGATGTTTGAAAATTAAAAAAAAACATTAATTTTGGGACGGAAGATGAGAGTGACGAGAGGGAAGAGGGTGTCCCGGTTTTGATGGCGAGCTTTGTTAGTGGTGGTGAAGGGGATTGTTAATTTGCTAGTAGTGCAGGTGATCAGGTTCTCGGGTGAGTGGATGGTGATGTTCTGATGAGGCTAACATGACTTGTAGTGTCAGAGAGTGAGTAGTCCATAACTTCAGCTGTGACCTAGGTGCATTTGTTTAGTTTTTGGTTGCTTGCATTGCATCATTTTTCTGAACAAATGTAGGAGTTGCAAATTCTGCCGATGGCGTCTGCAAGCTTACTGTTGAAGTGAAACATCTTTCCTTAAATTATGCGAACAGATGGGCACGCTGCTTTACCTAACAGCACCGAACGTCCGAACCTGCATCCGTGCAATTTCAGCTCGATTTCACACTGTTCGATATCATGTCTAGTACTATCAAAACTCCGATCTTGGCAACAATTCCAGAGCTTTCTTAGCACTAATACATTTTCCTCTCGGACGTGCAATGCTTACACACACACACACACACCTTTTGATTTCCTCCTTTCGAATTCCGGGCGCGAGAGAGGAGAGGGAGGCGAGATCCAAACCCCCGCCGGCGAGCGGATCGCACAACAGAAAGACGACGAAAGCAGAAGAGGAGTGGGAGCCTGCCTCGGGGAGGCCATCGCTGTTTCTCTCCCATGGCGATGGCATGGGGATCGGCGCCTGTGCAGGTTGGGTCCCAAAGCGTGGCTACTGTTACCAAAGCGAAAGGCGAAAGCTACGGCTGCCGCTGCTTTTGACCAGGGCGGGACCGACGCCGACCGAACCGAAGGCGACGGTGCACGGCGGCGGCAGACTGCGGCCGGCGAGGTTGGTCGGGTCCAGGCGACGACGCGACGCGCCGCGCCTCAGTGCCTGCCTGCCGCCTCATCCTACTGCTACTCGGGTGATCGCTCAGACCGAACGAGACACGGCTAGTTAGCTACCGTATGGCACTGCCGGCCGACGCCCCTGGTCCAGTGTGCAGTCTTGGCTGCTGCGTGCTGCTAGCACTAGTGTCCCTGATGGATGGGGATGGCGCTGATGGATGCATATGGCCATGCCTTCTTCAATTCCATCTGTACAAGTACTAGCTTTGCGTGTGCTCCTTCCCAGTGCTGTCTCCGCGCACAGATTCTCACTGCCAGTAGAGAAGGCAACTGGGAGCTTGATTACTGCACTGTAAAAACAAACCGTGTAGAGTGGAGCACTCCTAACTGTGTGTCATCTGCACAATAGACTAGGGCGATTATCTGTTGTCTGGTGGGAAGGATTACAATCAAGTACGTGCTCGCAATTAGGTAACCTAATACTTCTAAGCGGAGAGGAGACGCGATTTGATGCAGCCGCAGGGATGTACAGAATCCTCCGGAGTTGACGAACCTAATAAGCTGAGCCTGGTCGGACCAGCACGGCCACCGCATCCAATGTTGGCCACCTAACATGCGCGCTGAGAATTCCGGAACGACGGTGACAGGGAACGCAAACTGCTGCTGCTGACACCGACCTCCCCGGCACGCCGGGGTTGCGGTTGCCGACACCGGGCTCCGCTTACAACAAAATGACGGTATAGCCGAGTGGTCAAGTTCCAGAGCTGACTGCGGAGACATGATGGCTTACAAGTTACGACAGCCAATGTCGGCCGTAGACGGACCCCTGTCGCCGGCGAGAGTGTTTTCTGAAAGAAACTACTGTTGTTCCTTCTATTTGCAGACTGAGAAGCAGCAGCAGCACATTACAGGGCGTTGGCTTTCGTTGAGTACATGACATTCAGTGTTACAGCACTACACTAACCACATACGAGTACTGAAAAAGGAATAGAAGAGCTAAGCAAAATGTGAAATGGGCTTCACAAGACACCGGTTCAGAAGGGACTAATTCGACGGGCCAACTTTATCTGCCACTCATGAACCAGACGTTCCGGGATCGGTGTTGAGGCATCCTTCTCGCGCGCAGTGGCATCGTCAGCGTAAATAACAGAAACAACATCGTCAACCAGCTGGTCCTTGCCGCCCCTGAGTGGATCCTGCGATGGAACATTGAGCCAAGGCTTCAGACAACTGCAGGCTCCTGTCATGTTTCAACATGGCTACCCATGCCTCACAACAAGAAAACAAGACCTGCCTGTACGAATACATCGGTATGTGTTTTCCCTTCGTATAACTGTAACTTAACTTTCCCGCCGGCTTGTTTAAGGACGTCCGCAAAGGTTTCGCTGCACATGAAACAGGGTCATGATCAACTCGCTGATGGAAGAAGGAAGGTTTACATTGGACTGAAAGGCCCACCGATGAGGGCCTGATTGGTTCTCTTCCTTGCTCAACCTGGCTCGCATCGTAGAACCAGGCTACCGTAAACCAGTCTTGTTGCATGCAATACTTAGTTTGATTGGTTGCAAGTTTTATTTTCACCAGACCGGATGAGCAGTTGATTGGTTGCAAGCATCTAAGGCCATCATCTACTTTACTTGCACCAAAAAGAGCATTCGCTGTGCCGTCTGAGCCAGGCCGGCTAGAAACGAATCTGCTTTTCGTATCTGGCGAGCCAGCCTGAATGTCCACTTTTGCAACTGCAGGGCCAGGCTCTGGTCTCAACGCAGGCAACCAAACATGGTTGTGCTGCACCCAATGAGCCAGGCTGGCTCCGGTGCAGCTAACCAAACTGGCCCTAAGTGTATAAGGGGGAATATTGCAATTATGACAGAGCTTCCTTAGAGCATGATCGAATCAAACCTGGCAGAGGATGGTATGGATTGATCTTCTGTTCCGTGCACAAGTATAATCTGAGGAACTGAAGCTATGGCTTCAGCACTTAATTTCTTGGCAACAATTTCAGGAGAAAAACGCGGTAATGATTCCTCTCCCTCCATTATGCTGGAAAACAGCACGTAATTTTGTCAGTACTTGAATTCAGTGATCAATAAACAAACAGCAGTTTCAGATCAACAAAAAAATCATGCTGTTTACCTGAGAAATACTGAACGATAAAGACCACGTTCATGAAAGTGATTAACCAAGTTTTGGATGTTGTATCTGCAAAAAGTATGCGAGTACGTATGTCATGGTTGATGGGTGCCGCTGCCTCGGAATCTCAATCTAAAGCAGTTCAAACAGAACTGTTGCTTTCATCGCACAATATTTAGATATATAATAAGATGAATTAGGACCGCAACAAGTTGATAAAAGATTATAATGCCAAGTGGTACAATTTGGTGAAGTGAGTACGTAGTCGAACATTTTATGCGGCTCAGATGTCAACATTAAAGAAGTTATGAGTATAATAGGAGGTTAAAACTCATCATTTATACACATACTAAAATAGAGGACAAGGTAAGTCAAAGTCTCACCCTCCAGATAAACCAAAATAGGCTTTTAATTGAGCCACATTCCAAGAAATTTCCTCTCCCCTAGATTTTTTATTTGCTTGTTCCATAAGAGCACAGGCCGCAATATGTGCTCCTGCTGATTGACCCATCAAGTAGATTCTGCAGGTTGCAAAAAGAAGTGACAACTGCTAGTATTGACAAAAAGAAGAAAAACTAACGTGATACACTTACTGATTAGGATCCCCACCATAGCTAGCAGCATTGTTACAAACAAATGAAATCCCACTGGAAGCATCAGCAACCATGTCGCTTATTGTACCTTGAGGGAAATTTCTGGAAGACATGTTTATTTTACGTCAAAGAGACAGAGAAATCAAGCAATATACTGACAGTTAATATAAAATTGAACAGAATGGTAAATAAGGCACCTGTAATCAATACAAGCAACGATAATTCCTCGCTCCGCTAACCTCCTTCCTAGGAGAGCACCCCACGCCTTGTAACTACATATAAGCATTATCAGTAATAAGTAAAATTAGCGTGAAGGAACATTGTAATATGTCAGGAGGAAACTTTAACTGACCCAATGATCCAAGCTCCACCAGTTACAAATGCCACAACAGGACAGGGTTTGCTGCGATCTGTGGGCATATACAGATCTAATCTGGATAGTATATGTTCAGTAACTCCAGTAAAGCATATTATGCCAAATCAGTACATTTATGTAGCACCACAGAATTTATTACTTGCCTATTTCTTGGTTTATCTCCATAGACTACACTTCTACGAACCTGTCTTGAAAAGAAATAGTAGTGGCCGACTGAAAACCAAAAGAATAACATAAACAAAGCGAATAGAATATGTACCATTGACCTTACTTCAGTATCACCTATCAGTTGTGTAAAAGATTTTTTTTTTTCGTTCGTTATCTTTCAGGCCTCCTTTGGAACGCAGAAATTTCGCAGGAATTGTACAGGAATTTCACAGGAATTAGTTTAATTTTGTAGGAAAAACGCAGGATTTAGGAATTTTCCCCGCAATTCAAAGGAGGCCTCAGAAATTGAAGAAAACAGTTGTTGATCACGAAGAAGCTAGCTAATACATGCAATAACACTTTACGGAAAAATGGAAAAAAAAAGTAACCATCTTATTTGTTTGTGAGCTCAGGATAACACGAGAAGCGTCAGCTGAGTAATCGCCTTGTACCTTTAATGAAACCAGGCATGAGTAAGATTGCATAGGCAAGGAGGACAATAAGCTGCGATATCCATCGGTAGCCTACCCTGAAAAATAAAATCCAAAAAGAATGAAGAAGCAGAATGAATGTCAGACATTTAAAGCGAAAGGGTAAAGCCATCACTACTGGGGCATGCATTGCACCTTGTTCAATCTGAATATGAATCCTGAGCTACCAAAATAAAGAGGTGGAGTATCTTTTACTATTGCTATACATGCATGTGTGATGCGTGACAGTTAAATAAAGAAAATTATGTGCGATAGTTGCCACTGTTTAAGCACCCAACATTCTTACCACTAATGATAACCCAAATTAGGAAATAAAGAAAACACTTGAGGGGATCACCCGAGGTATCCTAGCAGGACGAAGGCGAGCCCCGTGACGAGGTATGTCTCCGCGGCGGCGTGGCTGACGTCCTCTCTAAACGTGGACAGCCTCCCGGCACCCCCGCGGGCGCTGTTGGGGGTACCCGAGTTGGAAGCGCCCAGCACTGTGCGCCGGCGCAGACCACTTGGCCCGCCGCGCGGGACGAACGCCTCCGTCCCGGCGGCTACCGTGTCGCCGACGGGTTGCGGGGTGACAACCTGCATTGCCGCGAGGCTTGCGGTGCGGGCGGGCGCGTCGGGTTCGTGGGCGGAAATGGACTCCTGAAGAGAGATGGCATGGAGCTGGAGGCGAGCGGGAGCGGAGAGAGGGGAAGGGCCGCTTGAATTAGGAAGCGGACGAGCGCGAGACGCGCGACGGCGACGAGGAAGGGGAGGACACGTGGGCCGTGAGCAGTCACTGCTATGCGCTCACGAGGCTACGGCCCAATACTGTAAGGCTCACAGGCCATAGGCCCATAGCCCGTTGCGGCAATTGCATGGTTACCCTGTTTTGAGAGTCAATTTTGAAAATAATTTTTTTAAGATTTTGTAAAGATAAACCTGTTTTTTGAATTCGAACCTGCGACTTGCCCCTGCTCCGTTATGTCATCCTAACAGTGTTAAATTGCATGTAAAAAGACAAAAATGCCCTTTGCAATTTTACTCATATTTTCTCAAAGTTTTTGCATATTTACCCTCTGTTTTGACTTGATGCAAAGCAATATTTTAGCGACACTTGTAGCCAATTATGACATAGATTTGAAAAAAAAAATTCAGCATTACTACAACATTTACAATCAAATATTTTCACAACATTATTTAGAAATTAAATCACATAATACTTAGATATCACATAAACATTATAATAGTTTTTAATTAGAAGTACTTAGACATCACATAACCATCACAATATTTCTTGACGATAGCATAACCACCACAATAGTTCTAGTATTATGACTTTGTTATGCGATGTCTAAGTGTTTTTCAAAATCGCGCAAAGCGCGTTTCGCATTAAAAAGGAGAGAGTTGCAAAGACAACAAAAACACAACACTAACATCCCCGCCAAGCTACAAAGCTCTGCCAGCTCAAGAGTTTTATTCACCACTGCAGGGGGAGGCAAGACCGGCCACGAAACACACGATTGTTCCTCTCCGGCCAAAGCATCCAAATGACGAGCACGACGAAAGATGTCCAAGTGTTGTGTGATGTCTAAGTACTGTGTGATGTCTAGAGCAAGTCCAGTTCGCACTGGGTTAGTGGGCTGGCGGTGGCGGTGGCGAGCTGTCTTTGCGCGTACACCGGTACGCGTATGCCGTCGTCGCCGGTGGCAACTGGCAAGGTCAGGTCGAACGGCGACCGGAACGGCGCGACAAAACGAAGCGGTACCGACATTTCGGCGCTGTGCTGTCCCGACCAGCCGCCGCCGCCCGCCGTGCTGCTCGGCCACGTCAGCCGGTCGGTCGGTCGGTGCGCTTCACATGCATGGTTGAGGTGTGCTCTGCTCCGAGCAAAAAACGGATCCCAAGCACGTTCAGTTCATCAGTTTTAACAGGATCATTAGCATTATTCAGTTCATCAGTTTCAAGGAAGAACCGAGGCGACATTGAGAAATTCTACCAAAATATGTACAATGATTGGAGTATTTGCTAGTAAGCTAGATCAACATGGCCTGGCCATCTAAAAAAGAAGTGAAAATGGAGGAGGATTAATCAACGGCGCGCAACTTGCAGTTCAAGCGACGCCGAGGAAGTCAAGCGCGGACTTGGCCATAATGGCGGCGAACTCGGGGAAGCTGATGACCCCGTCTCCATCCGCGTCGGCGTCGCGCATCATCTTTGTGAGCTCCTCGAAGGTGAGCGGCTGGCCGAGGCGCGCCATGGAGCGCGCCAGCTCGGCGGCGGAGATGTACCCGTTTCCGTCGCGGTCGAAGGCGCGGAACACCTCGAGCAGCTGCGCCTGGTCGACTAGGTGGGTCTGCGTGGTAAGCACGGGCGCGATGGCGGCCGCGAGCTCGTCGAACTCCACCTTGCCGTTGCCGTCCGCGTCCATGCCGGCCAGCAGCGCGTGCACCTCGTCGCCCGTCGGCCGCAGCCCAAGGGACCGCAGCAGCGCCGCCAGCTCCAGCTGCGTCAGGCTGCCGTCGTCGTCCATGTCGAACCGCCGGAAGATCTCGCGGAGCTGCTTCAGCTGGCTGCCGCGTAGCGTCGACTGCGGCTTCGGCGCCGTCGACTTCTCCGCCCGCGCCGCCGTGGTGGACGTGGACGCCGCCGGTGCTGACCTTGTCATTGCTATCGCTGGTGGATCTTTGATTGGATGAGGGAGGCTTCGTGGTCGTGGAGACCAACAACTGCTGGTTGATGATGAGCGGATGGTGAGAGGGGTGACCTGGTATTTATGGAGGCGAAGACGCGTTCAGCGTTGGTGCCGGAGAGCGAGGGCCGGTGGCAAGGTGCGTGCATCGAAGGACGGAAACAACCCGGTCAGTGCGCGTCACATATGGTCTTGGGCTCTGTTTTTTTTCTCTCCCTCGGTTCCAACCTCTCTGTTGACCAATTTCAACTGTATAATTGCCCAACCGCGATTGTACTTTTCGACTTCGTTTATTGATAATTTTAATACTGAGCATACTATCTTCGTTTTAAAATATAAATATTTGTAAGTTTAAATAAAATCAAAACATTTTAACTTCTATCAATAATATCTAAAAAATTACATAATTTTTAATATAAAAATATAATTTTTATGAAAAATTATTTAATAATAAATCTGAAAATATAATTTTTTATATAATAAAATATTATTAATTAAATATTATTAATGGTCAAAGTGATAAAAATTGAACTTTGATTAAAACTAAAAATGCATATTTTTGAAACGGAGGGAGTATATCTAACCCGCCCTTTAAATTTTTATCAAATCTTTTTATCCCTTAATCGTGCAAATGCTGTATCCTTGCTTTTTCCATGAGCATGAGCACAGCTGGGTCAACAATCCTTTTCCAAATGCAGCCGTTGATCCCAACCGCATGGATTCAGATCAATGGTCAACACCACTTTGTTGAGGGTATAATCCTAGCTGTCATTTCTCAGATTACATTATGGTGAAATATTTGCATCAGAAAACATGGAAGAACGAGCAGGTTCTTTCATCCATTGGTAATCAGAGTTACAGAAGGGATGAACAAAGAATTTACATGACGGCACCTCAAGCACGCTAGCTCCATTAACCAGTTTCTGTAATTGAAACACACAGGATCCAGATCAGATGCAACTCCGGCGCTCTCCATCTCTCACGGGCCTCTGTACTTCCGGAAGCATGAAAGGCATCCTGGTCGCTGGTCCACGGGGATCATGCCTCCACCCTTCGATGTGTCGATCGCTTCCAGCATCGACACAACCTCGGCCATCTCTGGTCGCTTGTCAGGGTTCGCATCCCAGCAACGCTTCATCACGTTGGCTAGAGAACTTGGACAGCAGCGAGGTATCTCCGGCCTCAAATTCTGTAGACCGAGTATACTATTGTAAGCAACAGTAAAACTGTATGAATAAAACGGGCAGCCAGAAAACAGAATTTTACCTGACGAACGACTGCAGATGTGACCTCCGAGAAACTCAAATCAGGATATGGCATATCGCAGCAGTATATCTCCCATAAACAGATTCCAAAGCTATAAACGTCACACTTCCTGTTGTAAGGATTACCATTAAGAACCTGCACATCAGATGTCACGTGAGCCATACTATATACAAGCAGGCAGCATAAAACTGGTTCCTGGGGGCTGGAATTGACATGAGTACAACTAACTGATGCAATAATGCAATTTTTATTTATTCCAGGGGAAACATAAGCAGACATATCAGAGAAAATATACCTCAGGTGCCATGTAACCAAGTGTTCCAGTTTCGCCAGTCATATCACTGGGATTAGCAGCTTCAAGGCGAGCAACACCAAAATCAGCAATTTTCACAGCTCTTGTTTTGTCCAGAAGCATATTTTCGGTCTTCACATCACGGTGCACAATCTTCTTTGAGTGAAGGTAGCTCAATCTGATACAGGTTTGAAGATCAAAACTTCTGGAATCAATGCTAACTTTGAAGAATACGGAAACATTAATATAATGATTAAGAAAAAAAAAAGCTGAAGAAAATTCAGTAAACTACTTACCCCCTAGCGAGGTCAATAGCAATTTGGACAACAACCTTAAAAGCTAACTTTTTCCTCCTGTTCTTTATCAGAAATGATTTTAATGCGCCTCCAACAAGGTATTCCACCACAACACAGCATATATTAGTTGGCATGCCAATATGTCCATTTTCTGTCTGAATATTTAGATCCCTTGCACCCATTATAGCTCCTATGAACTGCTCAGGAAAAATCAAGCTGTTGTTATGGTAGCTGGCGAATAAATAAGATAATACTGATAGAATTACTAAAGAAATGTGAAATATTGATATGTCAATTATGCCAGATAGCAAAGATCTCAATCCAAAATAGAGATAACCCGGTATTAACTAAAGTAAAAACAAACTGTAAAGCTCAAGCATTCCACAGCAACAGTGAATATTGTGAATGAACTGAATTGATGCAAGCTAACATTACAAAAGCAAAGCCTATGAGCTAGTAGTAAATTTGACAGAAACAAACAATGACTAGTTCAACCAAGTAGTACCTTAGTTACATTTGGATGATCAAGCTTATGCCAAACATTGACCTCTTGCGAAAAATCTGCCCTTACAGCCGCAATGTCTTGTTCTGATCTCTGTCCGTCCTCTCCCCAGTCAAGTAATTTCACTGGTACAACAATTAAGTCATAAGCTGTCATTAGGAAACAGCAATCATAAATCATCACAGCAACAGTCAAAGCGGCATCCAGTCACAGGATGTGCATATCTACTAAACAGAAGTTCATCGATCTGATCATATGTACACTAACACACTTTAGGGGTCATGATAACTAGGGTCAGTCCGGCAAGAAGATTCAACCACTAGATTGCATTTGGCCCTACTTAAAAGTAAAGAAATCTTTAGCTCTTTTTGGAACCCTTTAAGCAACTTTGCACCCAACGGAAGCGCTTCGGTTCACAAGAATCAGGGCTTCTAGAAATATCAGTTGGCCCTCGATCCCGTTCACATGAGCAACGGCCCAGGGAAAAAAAAAGCAACCCCCCGCAATTTGCTAAAAGTGGCAAAAAGGAGGCGCCTCGGGTTCGCAAACAACAGTGACCGGCCGGCGGTCCCAACGGCAACTAGTGTTCTTCCGCGGCGTGCGCACTGGGACGGGGAGTGGCGGGGGGTACCTGCGACGTCCTGGCCATCGTAGGTGCCCCTGTGGACGGTGCCGAAGGTGCCGCGGGCGATGACGCCCTTGACGACGAGCTTGGCGGGGTCGATCTCCCAGTCCTCCCTCCTGCCGCTCCGCTGGTCGGCGCCGTTGGCCTCCTCCTTTTTCTTCTCCATGGTCCAGGCACGGCTGAGGTGGCGCTCCAGCTGCTCGTCCAGGCTCTTGAGGTCGATCTGGTCCGCCCGCACGAAGCCCCCATCCCCGCCGGCACCGGCTGCCCCCTCCTTCATCGCGTGTCCGTTCGCCGTCTCGCCTGACCGGCTGCTGCTCCGATGAGAAGAGCTTGATGATGCCTCCCACGTGGGCGTGGCGGTCGCTGGTAAGCCAAGCAGGCGTAGGTGGCTGGCCGCCGCCGTGCCGACGGCTGGTCTAGGACGAAGTGGCTAGTCGACGGACGCTAGAGAGAGATAGAGAGAGAGAGAGAGGAGAAGGCAATCGCCATTCCGGCATGTGAGCCGAGCACATGGGTTGCCGAATGCCGAGGCGGTCGTGTGGGCCTCGCGCCGCGTTTAAAAAAAAAGGAATGTTGTTGTTACTGATAAGATCTTTTGACTAGCGGAAGCATAAGAAAATGCATCTAGACCAAGGTTTCATAAACCAGTTTGATATCGAAAATCGGTCGACACCAATTTAATCAGTTTTTGCGAAAACCGAAAAAC
This sequence comes from Zoysia matrella, assembly GCA_001602295.1. NCBI lineage: Eukaryota > Viridiplantae > Streptophyta > Magnoliopsida > Poales > Poaceae > Zoysia > Zoysia matrella. Next base: position 28,781 of record BCLG01002081.1, read on the forward strand.
CGCTATAGTAAATTAAAAAAATCAAACAAATTCAAAAATCAAATTTTAAAAAAAAAACGATCGGTTTTACCAGATTAACTGACGGATTTTTTCAGTTTACCCTTTTTAATTTAAAATAAAATCTATTCAAACGGTTTTGCACCAATTTTTTTGGGTTTATCAGCTGATTTGACTGGTTTATCGGTCGGTTTGAACGGTTTTCAGATTTTCAAATTTTTTTTAATTTATTAAAAAAAAACGATCGACCTTCTAAACCAAACCGAACCGATTTCACTCAAAGCTGTGAAAATCAACCGGTTTTGTAAACCTTATCTAGACTAGACTTTTTCGTCTGATTTCCGGTGGCGCTGGCATGGCTCACGGGTTGCCCAACCGTTTCTTGTGATCCGTTCTTCGGCTTGCTTTGTCGCCTTTGACATCAACTACATACACTGAAATCACACAAATATATACACACAAATAATATATAGTACTGACTTTTACTCTCTCTGTTGTTTAATTGATGTCTCTGTTGATTTTTAAATTTAATTTTAATCATTCGTCTTATTAAAAAATAATAAATTTTATATAGTTTACTTTATCATTAGAGTTATTTAAATTACAACTTAAAATTTTACATATTCGAACAATTTTTTTAATAAGACGAATAGTCAAAGTTGATTGTAAAAGTCAACAGCAACATTATTTTAAAAAAGGAGAGAGTAAGTATGTTCTCGCAGATTTGGAACTTTGAAAAACGCATAGACACTTGTCTATCTGAATATTACAAATTATACATGCTTCTAACGTTGAATATGCAGGTAAAAGAAGAAAGCTTCTATCAAAAGATGACTAGAATGAGCCTGCTCAGATGATCTTGCCGATCGGCTTCATCTCTGTCGGTAAATGGTCGTAGTTGCCCGAATCAATCAGGGTCTGGAACATGGGTCGCTTCCCATAGTCACGTAAGACGCCTGGTGCCAAGTGCTCCTTGTTTGTTGTCAGCATGATATAGTTTGGATCAGCTCTTTCGTAACTGCATTCCATTTAATATGCATGACCATAGTGTATTAGTGTTTTCAGTACAACGTTGCTACTATAACAAAAAAAAAAAAACATGATGCAACAGTGATAGATGAATAGCAGAACCTGGGTTGTCTCAGATCCTCAACACGAATGCCAAATCCATACGATGTTGTCCCCTTTGAATGATCATTCACAGCTGTAAACAGAAAAGATCGTCAATGCAGGTAGTGCATGCCCCAAAAGTCCTACCAGAAACTAAGAAAGCAAATTGCTCATAACTCATGATAATTTGAAAACAGCAACGTATTCAGACTACAGCTAGCTTATGCTGCTAATTATGATTCAATTTCGAAGTGCAAAGAAAGAACAACATATTGGGAACATATCATAGTTACAAATCATTGAGCACACTTAAAACCTTCATTGAAACAGTATTAATCAATATAGGTGTAAATTTGACCTTGTAGATATGCAGAAGATAAAGGGTACCTGTGATACTGAATGTAAAAGATGGTTTCCACCATGACTTGAATGCCATGGCTACAGAAGACATGGAAGCACCAAGCTTTCCCTGTCACAAGCAATGAATGTTAAAACAAATGAAATAATATTGCATTTCAAAGATGAGGGTTTGTCTCTCGAGGTTTCATCTCTAGCCTAGCCCAACTTGCTTGAGACAAAAAGGCTTTGTTGTTGTTGTTCAAAGATGAGGGTGCACCCAATGCATTCCCACATTCAGTGTATCCCATTCCCATACTTATATCACATATTAGAATATATGGTTTCCAGATTCCCTAGAAGGGTGAAGAAATAGCACATCTTGTTGCAAAAAGAAAATTACACATTTTGGTTGGATTTGACTTTGGAAGCACAGAAAACTTCCTAAAACGTTATGGTGAGACATGAGCATGGTGCGCAAGATGCTCTAAAGACTTGTAATAAAGGCCTAATTGGTGAATAGAGCAACTTAACCTTAAACATGAAATTTTTGTTCGCTTGCCAACTTGCGGCCAACTGAAATGAGGAATTGCTATTCTCGGTCGATTTATCTTTATCAACCCTACAAAATATATGAAAACATAGTCAGCCAGTCAGTCAGTTGATTTGATGTGAAGCAAATATTCCATCAATGGAGTCTTACCTGGCAGCCAACTCAAGTCCAAAATCAATGTAGTTTGTGATGCCAACAACCTGATCATCTTCAAAAGGATTTTTTACCTGATGAACACAGGCAAGGCATACTCTCAACAACCCTTCATGACTTAGATAATAGAACTTTAGTAGTAAAAGTAAAAACCAGAAAATAATATAATAAATTAGACTTCATTAAAATCTTTACTTCCTATGTGCAGAATAAAGGAAAAGGAAAATAATGACTTAGATAATAGAGCTTTAGTAGTAAAAGTAAAAACCAGAAAGATACATAGTTTGCTTTAAGAATGGACTGAAAAATTATAACATTGATATGACTAAATAGTAATTATCGATGGCACAGAATCCCAAATGGTGGTATATTCAATTCCAATTAATTGAGGTGGATTTTTAAATTCATGATACAGAAGATACACTTAATGTCAACTATAGCTGTGTGATGATAAAATAAAAGAGAAGTAAGCTCTTTGGAAACATCATATGAAAACTATGAAAGACAACCGTACTTACCCTTCTTTGAACAACTAGATGCTGATAAAATGATGCTGTCAGCTGCACATCATGGAAAAAATGTCATTGCGTATGAGATTAAGAAAATTAAATGAATATTATTTGGATATAACAAATATCCTTCAGCTAGCATCATCACATTAACATGTTCAGTTCCAGATGTTTAGGTCCAAACAAAATTAATAGCATTATGATTAACGCAACAATATTGCACAAAAGCAAAAGAAAACAAAAAATGTGCAAAGAAGCGAAAGAGCCTAACAAAGATCCCCAGTGAAGCTACAAAGAAAGCTAAGGTCATGTTTTATGCGATGAGCTTGGAGACAACAATCATCTGATATTTGGAATTTTATGCGATGAGATCTAGGTCTTGGAGTTAACAATCAGATGAGTGCAATCACCTGTGAATTTCTGGCAAGCTCTAGTGCAAATATGAATGAAGGGCTCAGTGGGCTAGTTGAGCCAACACCATAGCTGATTGCACAATTCCAGTTCTCCAAGTCTGTAAATGGCAAAGTATTTTTGTTTCCTACTTCTGCAGAATAGCCAACTTGGAGAATCAGATATAGCCGAGAAAATGAAACCCCAACAGTCAAACAATAAATAAATATCCACATGTACTAGTCTGCCAGCAGGAAGGGTATACAATTGACAGGAAGGCACATATATTTTGTAAAAGCCATAGCGAAAATGACATTCGACAAAGTTATTGAAAAAATGTAACTGGAAGTCACACAGAAAATGAAAATGTTCATAAATCAGAAGTATTTGGTTGTTTGCAGTTCAATCGTAAAACAAAGCAACAGCTTACAAACCTTTGTCGGGAAACATTATGCTCACAACACCCAGGAACATTCATTTGGTGGCGAATAAGACAATCCAAACTTTAAACAGCCAAATAAAGTGTTTAAGAGGGCTGTGTTAAACTAAACAGGAGATCCTTAAGACAGTTTAAACTAGTAACACTTACTAAGTGGCTTATATTGTACTCCTGCAGTTAAGCTCCCTTTTCTCCCAACAAACCATGCACCATGGGGTACCTCACCAGATACTAAAACAGAACAATTATCAGTTTAACATGCTAAAAGTGAATATAATTATTATGAAACAATCCAAACATTATACAGATTCGAGAGTCAGGAGGCATTAACATGGTTGAATATCATCTTTATGATAAAAATTCAAATATATGATAATTACAAATAGATGCATACAAGGGAATGGCACAAAGGAAGCCCCGAGTGATAAATTCTCAGAACCATATCTTACACCCATGACACCAAAATCTTCTGCACCCACCCTGCAAAAATAAATAAACATAGCCCCTTCACTGTAATTCATGGTTTCTAATTGTATTAACAGAGACGGAAAAAAAAAGAATCTTCCACTGGATGATGTTACCAATCAGACAACATAGAGATTGCTGAAAAGCTATTTAACAATACCATAAATGATTTGAAAAATGCAAGCAGGATACAGAATCTACCTTTTTCCCATTAGCAACGGTAAAGTTCCAAATGCACCAATACGATACTTAGGATCATATGCACATGATCTCAGCTGCAGTACGCTGTATAAGAAGAGGTTGGTAAACATCATCATATGTATGTTTTTCATCACAAACAATAAATATGCTGAAAAACAATAACTGAGTCCATTGAGCAAGAAACTGCATACGGGTTCAATGTTGACACAAGAAGGTCCACAAAGGTATGAGGATCATCCAGTTCTCTAAAAATATTGAGTGAAGTGTTTGTTAGAGTATAAGAAGATTGGATAAATATGAGGAGCTTGAAAGTTAAGGAATATGCACTTTTGCCAGCGAAACAGAGCATCCCCCTTCACTTCTGTTCCAATTTTATCACCCGCAGCAGACACCTGCTGAAGTTAAGGCATGCCAAGGCGTTTCATGAAGTGAATCCTTAAATGCGGATAAGAATAAAATCTCCTAGTAAAGGAATCATCTCAAAATATTTTCTAATACAAGGTTGTATGCCCCAATGAGGATGATCTCAACAAATATATACGTGATTATATATTGTAGAAGACCCTGGTTTGAAATCACAAACTACTCCTATGTGAAAAGAACTTGGTTTGAATCCCTATACAAAATCAACGCACAATTAAGTTATGATAACTGAAACAGCAAGAAAGACGGACACAAGCAAAGTGCAATTCCATGACAAAATATTGGTTTTCTAGATTTTCTTATACACAGAACAAAGCTAGCTGGCAATCAAACATTTTTCTGCCTATTTAGCTGGGGATCTTATGGTCCCCTCCTGTGTACTCTCTGTTCTTTCTTAATGAAATGAAACGCAAACCTCCTGCGTTTTCGAGAAACCAAAAATGAAAAAGGGTAATAAAGAGCAGTTGGTGATACATTGAACATATATTACATCAGGAGTAGAGAGGTACCATGCTACTGAAAGAAGCTAAAGTAACAGAACCACAAAATAGCAAAAGCAACAGCTCATATTCAATAGGATACAGAACCGATCAAATCAACATGAGGATCTTCCAGTGGTCTCAACATGATCCTTGAGCTCACAGTCCCAGCTTGATCGAAGTAGTCCTCAAATAGATTGTGCAGTGAAAGCTTTCCAAACATCAGCTCATATGCTGGCACGGACATCCTGTGTGTTCAGGACCAATGCCACTCCAGTAAAGCACAATAAAGTTTCTGATTCACAAGCTATAAGTGCAATGTAACAATGTTCATCCTTCTAAGATGATTACAAATAAGCCTAAGACACATGGATAAAGTATCATGTGAAATTTCGCCCGGAGAAATATGGCTAACCGTATTGAGGAGCATAACCGTAAAAACAAAAATATGAACCGTACTAGGCAGTCACGATCTACAATTTCATCCCAGAATATAGTAGTGATCAACTTAATTCCTTAACCAGTATGGTTAATCATGGTGGTTCAGTCGTCTAGTCTACAGGTCTCCCTGCTTAACTGACAGGGATTGTGCAGAATGAGGTGTGACAATGGCATCCCTGCTTCCGACGCGATCGAGAGTGCTTGCAAGAGCAGCCAGAGATTCCGCTTCAGGAGGACAAAGTGGGAGGCGAAGGCGGCGAACCTAGTGCGGGCGGCGATGGGAGGGTAGTCGAAGAGCGGCGGCACCAGCACCATCGGCGGCGGCGGCTCCGGGGTACTCAAGAGGGTCCCCATCTCGTCCTCGGCTCGCGGATGCGCTTCCCGGCCTCTTCCGCCTCCTTCCTCGGCCCGCGAAGAGCTGTCTCTTTCTGCTTCTGCGGCGCGGCGGCGGCGGCGGCCCTCCTTCCCTAAGGAGAAAGGGAAATACAGGATAATTCGAGGGGCTTTTCTGTAAAAACGAAGTAGAGAGAGTGCGCGCAACGGAATTCGGATCGCGAGGGAAAGCGATCACTCATCAGCCCTCCATCATTCCGTCCTTCACTCACTCCCGTCTCCGAAGCCCTCCCTTCCCCGCCGCCATGGACGACGCCGGCGACGAACGCGGCCACATCACGTACGCCCAGGTCGAGCAGCACTTCAACTCCATGGAGGGTCCGTCCGCGCAGGAGCGCATCGACTGCGTCGTCTCCTTACTCCTCTCCCTCCTCCCCAAGCCCTTCGTCCCCGCCCCAGAGGTCGAGTCCGACGACGACGGGTGCTTCTCCCTTACATCCTTCGACAAAGGCGCGGGACACTCCATGCTCGCGGAGGCGCCACCCGGCGACGGCGAGGATCGCATCAGCCGCCTCCCGGACCTGCTCCTCAGCGACATCCTCCATCGCCTCCCCACCAAGGACGCCGGGCGCACCGCCGCGCTCTCCGCGCACTGGCGCCGCGTGTGGAACGAGACCGCGATCCTCGTCGACGACGCCCACCTCGGCGATGGTGGCCGCCACGACATCCGCATCGTGCGCGCTGTCTCGCGCTGCGTAGCCTCGCACCCGGGCCCCTTCGGCGGCGTGCGCATCACCCGCGTCTCCTTCTTCGAGCACGAGTACGCTCTCCGGCACCTGGTCGCGGCGCTCGTCGACAAGGACGTCAAGGACCTCGTCCTCGTCAACCGCCCGTGGCCGCTGGACATGCCCCTCCCTGATGACATCCTCCGCTGTGCTTCCCTCCACCGCCTCTACCTCGGCGTATGGCACTTCCCAAAGACGACTGCCGCGTGCCCGCCTGCCTTCCCCAAGCTCCGCGAGCTCGGCCTCTTCCACTGCATCGTCCCCGACAAAGAGCTCGACGCCATGCTCGCGCACTGCCCGAAGCTGGAGGTTCTCTCCATCGCCATGTCGTACCATGACCCGTCGCGTCTCCGCCTCGCTTCCCACAGCCTCCAGGTCGCGGTGGATTGGATGTCCATGTTTCAGGAGGTCGTGGTGGAAGATGCCCCGTGCCTCAAGCGGCTGCTCTTCCATAACACTGTCGAAAGGAGGCCCATCAGGATCTTCCGCAGTCAGTACGGCTAGCAGTCGCTCGAGTAGTCGGGTTGCTCGACGTTGGATCTCGCAGTTAGTATCGGACGGCTCGGCACGGCAGCCTCGCTTGGCCCGACTGTAACTCACGTAACATTTTATAATGAAATAGTTTTCTCATTTCAAAATAAAAATAACATTCTAATACTTAAAAATTTATATATTTTTAGTGGAAGTAAGAAAAATATATATAACCATACAAACTATATTTTTTATGATAAGATTGTGTTAGAAAAAAGGAAAGTTATATTAAGAAAATAAAAAAATATATATTAAGAAGTGAAAAAGTAGTGTTGAGAAGAGAAAAAATGATCGGTAAGCGACATAGGTGTGTTAGGATGAGTGAAATATGTGTTGGTAGGAGAGAAAAGTGAATATGAGTCCAAACACACTTTTTTCACTTAACAATATAATTCTCTCTCTTACCAACACACATTTCTCACTTCCAATTAGTTTTCTCTTTTCCCATCACATCTTTCTCACTTTCCAATATATTTTTCTCTCTTTCCAACATACATTTTTTGTTTTCCAGTCAATTTTATCTCTTCCTAATATAATTTTATCTTTTCCAATACACCCTATTACCCATCACTTTTATCTCTTCCAAATATAATTTTCTCACTTCTCAATATAATATTTTTTCCAACAGATCTTTCTTGGTTCCTAATCACTTTCCTCTCTTACCGATACATATTTATCTCATCTCAATACACTTTTCTCACTTACCTATCACTTTTTTCTCTTCCCAACACAACTTTCTCACTTTCTAATATATTTTTTCTTTTCCTAAGACAACCTTATCATTTCTAAATATTTTTTTATAATTTGTATGGTTATATATATTTTTTTTACTTCCACTTAAAAAAGTATATAAATTTTTAAGCATCAGATGTTATTTTTATTTTTGAAATGAGAAAACCATTTCATTATAAAATGTTACGTGAGTTGCAGTCAGGCCAAACGAGCTGCCGTGCCGAACCGTCCGATCCTAGCTGCGAGATCCAACGTCGAGCAACCTGACTGCTCGAGCGACTGCTGGCCTAACTGACTGCGGAGGATCCTGATGGATAGTTCGCGCGCCAAAGCTGGAGGTGCTTGGGTTCCTCGACCTCAGCGTGCACGATCTCGAGATTGGTGGCACTGTCATCAGAGCCGGGGTGAGTGTAAGTGCTAGCGCCATGGTTCCAAGCCTGAAAATTCTGGCTGTCAAGGTTCAGCTTGCGAGTAAGAGGGAGGCCAATCTGCTGTCAACCTTGCTCAAATGCTTCCCTCACCTGACGACGCTTCATATCATGTCCGCTCCATCTAAGTCACCAGACACTGAACAAGTCTTGAGGTTCTGGGAGACCCAGGGTACTCGTGAGTGCCTCGAATCACATCTCAGGACTGTCATCCTCCATGGGTTCAAGTCTCAGATGCATGAGGCTGGATTTCTCAAGTACATTCTCAGGGAAGGGAAAGCTCTCAAGACTGTGGGCTTGGTTTGCAGAGATGAGACGCCGACGAGCCTCAGAGGGTCAGGGGGCATAAACGGTCAAGTTTCCTTTCGTGTTGTCAAGCCATGCTGGAGCTTCCAAACTGCCATTGATTCATCACTGGACGACCCCTTCTATATGGGCCCTTCTGAGCCATGAGGCGGCCATGTCTGTGTTTGCGTTGCTGGTGATGGGGTGTCATTGTCTACTGCTTCTTCTTGCATTTGATGGTGATTCAGCATAGTGGAGGAATTTGCAACATGAGGATCTGAAAGGCAGTTTAATTGGCTCTTATTTGCCTTATTGATACTTCTCTGCACGATCAGTCTGTTAAGTCCTTGGTGCCATCCATCTGCGATTTGTTTTGGGATCCTTTTCTTATTTGTTTAGTACTGCAATATTAGTATTCAGTCTGGATGGAACTTTTTCAGTTTATTAATTTTAGCAGTTATCTATTTTCATGGTTGTCTAAGTGACATCTTTATAAATTACCAGTCTGGATCTTCCATCTACGATCAGTTTGTTGCCTTTTATTTCTTGACATTTTATTTTGTTCAAGTGCTTAGATGTATATTATCAAGTCTGAAACTTCTGCTTGCAATCGTCAGTCTGAAGTTCCTTGCCTTTCTATACATCTAACTTTTCATTTGACTCTCGTGAAAACTGAATTTGACGTCCTGTTATCCAACTCAGTGTAATAATTATCATTCCATATTTTATTATAGTGGCATCGATTTCTAAAAATTAGCTGCATCTGTCTTCTTTCACCGTCCAATATGCAAATCTGGCGGGGAAATCAGTCGATAAATGAATGAACACGCACAATCAGCAACTGACTGCCCACGTTCCATGGAATGGAGCGGCGACGTGGTTCCATAATTTATACTAGTGTAATTTCAGCATAATGCTAAATACATTATTCGAAAAATCTGAAAGAAAGACATGCTTCTCTCTAAAATAAAAGAATGGGAGCTATGGTTTACAGGGCTTTAGACAGCTACCTGTAAAAAAACTTTCCGACATGCAAATGTTCAAAAAAAAAAAAAGAGGCAGCCTAAGTTTACAGTATCCTGTCAATAGGCCTGGCAAACGATCGTAATCAGTATGCGGCGCCCGCAGGAATTTGGGCCGCTGCTTCCCTGTCTGCTGCTCGCTCGGAGCCACCATGACATAGTTTGAATCATATATTTGGTAGCTGCATTTCGTTTATATTCATGAACATTGTGTTCAGTACAACATTGCTAATGAAACAGGCATAATTCAAATTTAGGAGATAAATACAGAACCTGGGTTGTCTATGATCTTCAGTGCGAATGCCAAATCCATATGATGATGTACATTTGGAATGATCAAACAGAGCTGTAAAAAGAAATGAGCAAACTTCAAGTACAGTGCGAAGTAAAAAGAAAAAAGAAAAGAAAAAAAGAATGGGCAAATTAGAACTGTAAGGAATAGCCAACACTAATCAAAGAAACTAATTAATTAACGAGCCATACACTGTCTAGATGAAGCTTGTTTATCATGCATAAAAAATTGAAGAGTGCAAAGGCTTGCACAACTCGCACACCTGTGATACTAAATGTAACGGATGGTCTCCACCATGATTTCAATGCCAGAGCAATGGAAGACTTCGAAGGACAAAGCTTTCCCTGTGAGTAAAGAGCAAAGGATGAAACAAAAAAAAATTAATATGGACATTTAAAGAAGAAGCTGTGGCCAATGCCATACCGTTTAATTAATTCTATATCCATTTCATCAAAATGGTTTCCAGAACTTGAAAAGAAATTAAGGATTCAAAAAAAAAACGTGCTTCACAAATGGATCTACTACTCCTACCTTCAGTAGAATGTTCTTATTATCTTGCCAGCTTGCAGCCAACTGAAACCATGAATTGCCATTCTCGATTGATTTATCTTTGTCAGTCCTTAAAAAATATCATAATAATGGAGTTAATCAGATGATTTCATGTGAACGAGAGTAAAAATTCTGCTTTTCAGGCTTACCTTGTAGCAAACTCAATTCCAAAGTTGACATAGTTCGTAATTTCAGAAACGACCTTATCTTCCAAAGGGGTTTTTACCTGGCATAAACTCAAGTAAATAAAAATTATAAAGCCAGTAAAAAGCCCCCTATGATAATGAGTGGAGTGCGCCATAAGTAATATCTTGGTGTACCATACATTTGCATGTTTAAATAGCTCAATTACCAACAGTATGCAACAAAAACAAATGAGATTATCAGATCCAGTTGAGTAATGGTGGACTTCAAGTTGAATCTGACACTATTCTCTTCAAGCTAAATAAAACTTAGGTCCGCGTTGTCCCCGCCATTCCTGCTGATGGAGATGATGATGGTTTATTAGTATGTGACTCCATACTAGTGCCTGTTGTTAACCCATTAAATCATGCCATTTGACTGTTGGAAAAATCAGGCAAGCATCTGGCATGGTTGCAGTTTCTAGAAACTACATAATTTTTGCCTCTATACAAACATATATGATTCCACTTATCTCACAAAATGGCCAGAAGATATTGGTCTAATTATCTCACGAAAAAGACTAAAGAGTTAATAATACGAAAAATAAATAACTACGGTAAACTATGTAAAAATCGGTGTCCTAATTAGCTTTTCATTATCTTGTTAAAGATCGATAACTTCGCTTTGATTAGAAATGAGAAATAACTATTCGCAAATATAAAAGAACAAGATCCATCCTTACCCCTCTCTGAAGAACCAAGTGCTGGTAGAATGACGCTGTCAGCTGCTCATAGAAGAGCAAAAACAGAATGTTACTGGAAATAAGGTTCGAAAATTAGATGAAGGTGACATTAGAAAATGTCCAGAGTTTGATAAGCATGCTTGTCCGGATGTTTTGTCCATATGTAACAGTCAAATAATTACTTGAAAATATATATTTGAATGTGTCACTCTATCAAAAAGAAAGGAAGTCATATCCATCATGAAGACATGATCCGATAGGACTAGTATTATAGGACTCTTTTTTTTCGAGCAGGTTTTTTTCCCGAGCAGGATTATATAGACTCTTTTAATGTCATATTTTTAATACATGCACCAAATAATCTGTCATTCCATTAGAGATGATAACTTGTCTAGCCTTATCAAAGGTCAATTGCATGTTTATAAGCTGTGAAGCATGTATGAAGCAGACCTGTGTACTTCTGGCAAGTTCTAGCATAAAAATGGATGAAGGTTTGAGTGGGGGGTAGTCGAGCCAGCACTGTAACTGATTGCACAATTCCAGCTCTCCGGAGCTGTAAATACCATCTGATGCTTGTTTCCACCTATTACGGATGGATGGGTTAGGGAATTAGATCTAGAAGCAAAAAACAGAGGCTAACAAAAATAAAATAAACAACAACATCCACATAATTTGTCTATGCAGCAAAAGGCAGGTTATCACATACTAAAAGAAGGTGTATGTTTTGTCTGTTTCAGCTCATAGAAAGAAGGTATTCGGCCAAGATACTGGAAATTAAATATATTATTTAACACAATTAAATTCTTGAGGAACTTAAATAGAAACATAAATATATAGAATACTCGGACTCACTGAGTGGTTTGTATTGTACTCCTGCACTTAAATTCCCTTTTCTTCCAACCAACCATGCTCCAGATGGCACCTCTAGCTCACCAGAAACTGCCAAGGAAAATATTATCAGAATGACATATTAATATGATATAAGTAATATGGCATAATGCAAACCCATCAATGGCTTAAAACTACACAATGGACATACTTGATTAAATATCATGTATCAAAATCGAGTAAAATACTATATGAGAATTGTAAAAAGATAAATACAAGGAAATGGCGCAATGGAAGCCCCAATTGATAAATTCTCTGAACCATATCTTATCCCCATGATCCCATAATCATCTGAATGCACCCTGCAAAATGATGAATATAAGCCACTTGTTTTAATGATTTCAAATTATATGAACAGGAACGAACAAAAAGTAATATCATCCATTTGATTTTGAGAAAGAAATCCTCAACAGGATATGTACGGGTACAAATCAATGGAAAGCTACGTAACAGCTCCATGCAAGCTTATGGGACTAGTACCTGTTTCCCATAATCAAAGGTAATGTTCCAAATGCACCGATACCATACTGAGGAGAGCATACGGATGACGTAAGCTGCCATACACTGCATACATAGGAACAATGTGATTCTTGTAGAACGAAATATATTCCAGAAATACAGGTATAGTCCAAGAAAGAAAATGTGTACGTGTTTGAAGTTGACACATGAAGGTCCACAAAGGTATGGGGATCATCTGAGTGCTTAAAAAAGTTTCAAAATTATTGAGTGTACAATGGCATGTACATATATATATATATATATATGAAGAGCTCTGGTAATTACGGGGAACATACTTTTGCCAGTGAAGGGACAAAAAAGCTTACAGGAAGTAAGCCTCTCAAAAGAAATTACAGAGTGAAAATGAATCTCTAGTACTGAAATTGATTACGAAACTTCTACACAAAAAATGAAGGAAATCCAGTGGCTTTAATTTAGGTGTCATTTTAAAACATATTCTAGATCTTGGAGGTTATATGAAACAATGAGGATAATCTCAACGTGAATACCTATGTGAACCCAACATTTCATGCCCATCTGCAACGCTCGGCAATGCTCACACAGTTGAAAATTCGATCACAAATAATCCGTGATTCTTCTTTTGAAAGAAAGATACATGAACAGATGCGTGCGAAAAGTGTCGGCAGTGGTCCACTGACCAAAGACATGTTTGATAGGATACTTTAACAGTCACGTCGAAATTATTTTTTTCCAGGGCCTTGAGCATAATCCTTGAGGTCGTATTCCCAACTTGATCGAAGTAATCCTCAAACAGATTGTGCAGTTGTAGCTTTCCAAACGTCACGTCATACGACCTAACCACCTCGAGCAATAACCAACGTAGCAGTAGCAGCTCCAGTCTCTGTCACCTTTTCTTCAGTTTCTATCGCCAACCACCTCGAGCAATAACCAACGACCTAACCTTCTGCGCTGCTGCTGCCAGTGGATCATGCGCGGCAAATTACAACGGGTGAGATGTAATAAATAATTACAAAGCTCGCATTGTTCAACGAAATAATTACAGATTGCAGCTGGTAGTAACGACATTGTGGAAAGTCCAAATGAGACCAGTGGAGAGGACCAAACTGGACAGCGTAGCGTCAAAATGGCAAGCCTAACGTTAGGTGTTAGGCAGCTTGACGAATGGATGATATGACCTGACACACAAGGGTGATCTGAAATCTGAAAAAACATGCAGTTCTCCCACTGTTCTTCTAAAATTTATTATATTATCGCTTGTTAATTCAAACACATATCCGCGATTTAGAAACGGAGGGGGTATCTCTGAACAAAAGCGTATGTCTTGCTGCAGCTGATGCCGATCGCACTGGAGCGCGACGCAGAAACTGCGCGGTCGTTGATTGGACAACGTGCTGTTCTAGAACTGATTACTGATGAAACGCCAAACGCCCACCTGTTTCACTGCTTCCAGCTCGGAGACATTGACCCGGTGAAAGCAACTTTTCCCTGAACAAATGTTTTCAGAGAAGGAGCCAAACAGATCGAAAAACACTGGTACCACAGAGAAAGATCACGGGATCCAGCGGAGCAAGCTTCTCTTTCTTTTTCTAGAACACTTTGCCAGACTCGTGAAACGACTGCATGCAGTCAGAAATAATCATGGGCGGGCAAGGTTGGCGCGAAAGCTACGCAACTGATCACACCGGATTAAAAAAAGCTTTCAGAGTGATCAGCCAAGGATGAAGTTGGACGGGCACGTCGGTGGCGGCCAAGTAGGCAATGGTTCTTATCTGTTCCGGATTGATCTGTCGAGACGCAGTGATCGAACAGCGTTTGAACTGACGAACACTCATCGGATGCAGCACGCGAACGGAAGAGTCGTTGATGAATTGGGAAAGGTATGGGATTCACACTTGGTGGAGAAGAAGGCCACGCGTTAAATTCCCCAGCTTTGCACTGACCACATCGCCGGAATCGATCGATCAAGAACCCAGAGTAATCACGCAGAAAAGAACTTGATCGCAAACCCGAAACTCAATCTCAAACTCCGAACTTCATATTTCAAAACATCTATACTGTAATGATAGCTAAAATTAAAATCAGGGTGGTTCACAAAAATTCAGATCAGAACGGATGATGCTGGCTCCGGCCGACGCCGTTCACGTTGGCGAAGAACCCCACGAGCTCCTCCCGGTACGGCAGGAACGTGCGCCGCGGCGTCGGCTTGCCGCCGTGTGCTGCGTCGACGACGACCTCGGCGGGAGCAGCAGCCTTCCTGACGCCGCTTGTCGCCGGACTCGGCTTCGCCTTGGCCTTGGCCTTGGGCTGCGGCGCGGGGAAGAACATGAGCTTCTCCTTGCCGTCGCTGTGGCTGCGTCCAACGACGAGCTCGCTGATGCGGCGCCACCGCGCCGCGGACCCCGTGGAGTCGCTCTTCCTGGGCGGCCGAGGCGCGCCGGGCGTCCACAGGCAGTAGCTCTCCGGCGGCGCGCCGTCCACGTCGGACGACGACGACGACGCCGTGGACGTCGAGGAGCTCACCGAAGCGTTGCGTGCGCGCGACTCCTCCAGGAACAGCCGTCCCAGCCGCCCCCTCACCCGCGGCGCCGCTGCCGCCGGATGATGCTGAGAGGGCCGCGCCGGCGCGCTGAAGACGCCGCGCCCGAACACAGGGTAGTAGAACGGCCTGATGCGGCCGTCCGCGAACAGCTCGTCCGCCGGCGCGGCGGTGCCCGCGGGGGAGTCCCTGCTGACGAAGGGGAACTCGAACTCCTCCTCCCCTTCGTCGGACTCGTCGTCGGAGGAGGAGAAGAACAGCGCGGGAGCGGGAGCGCGATGACCATCAGACGGGGCTTGTGCCTGCGACTGGGAGGGCGGCGCCTCTAGTTTGTATGGATGCAAGGTTCCCTTCTCCATTTCTGTGCCGCGAGGAGGACAATGGACGGAGGGAGATGACCCGGGGATAAAGCAGTGGCGCGGTTTATAAACGTGGTCGATCTGGCGGGAGGCGTTCGGATGGTCCCCATGGTGGGCCAGGTTCGCGTACCGGTCCAGTCCGTAGGAGGAAAGCGATGATCGGCCGGCGACTCCAAGTCTACGGTGGCGTGACCGTTCTCCCCTGGAATGGTTTGCTTGCCTCCACCCAGCAGCCGCGCAAACGGAATCCGGTGGCCATGGGCGGCGGACGGACGGACGGACGAGATGCCGATCGGTGCAGTGCTGACGACGTGTTCCCACGCCGACAGCGATCGCCGGTGATGAGGCGAAGGCCAGCGCTTGCACACGGCAGGGGCGCGCGCGCGCGCGTTCCCACACCGCGTCGGACGTTGAAGCTAACGGAACGGCCCTTTACCAAGCGACGTGCGTGGTGTTGGTCGCGGCGGGCGTCATCGTCGGCGCGTCGGCGGTGACCGGGGCCCTGCTCCGCGTCGTGCGACAAATGCAAGCCGTCACTCGTCAGCGTCACGTCAGTAGCTACTTGGGCCGGGAAGCTGGCTGGATCCTCGTGGGTCAACAGCCCAATTACTTTTTTTTAATACTAGCCCAATTACTTGTTGTGATGTACTTGAGCCTTTTTTAGAATAAAAGCCCAATTACTATTTTTTTAAAAAAAAATACCATCACAGACGACCCTGCTACAAACCCGGCTCAGCCACGACATGACGCTCCTCTTCTCACACACAAAACCGCGAGAGGAAGCGGAGAGCAGCGCACGAACGCACCTGACCACTCTGTTCCGTTCACTCCACGTCCACGGCGCACCCAAGCGGCCGGGACGCCAAGCCAAGGCAGCGAGCGAGGAAGACGGCTAGGGAGCGACCGCCATGGGGGTGCTGCGGAGCACGCAGAGCATGGAGGCCGAGGTGGAGGAG
>BCLG01002081.1:45327-59682 GCA_001602295.1 Zoysia matrella
GCCGGCGCCGGCGCGGCGAAGCGCGCGGCGCGGGCCACGGACTGCGAAGGGGAGCCGCGCACCGTCTGCGTCACGGGGGGCACCTCGTTCGTCGGTTTCGCCGTCGTCGACCGCCTCCTCCGGCACGGGTACGACGTCCGCCTCGCCCTCGAGACGCAAGGTTCGTACTACTTGGGGAAGGTACCAGATTGCGGCCAAACGATTAGGTTGGAGAGTGCGGGGTTAGTTCAGAACGTGCCTTGTCTTTGACTTTCGTGGTTTGTCATAATCCTCGGTTCACGAAACTTTTGCTATCCTTGCTGTAGGCTTGTAGCTGGGCAACCTTCGTCGTTTCCTGTTTAGGTGCATGCTTAGTGTCTTGTAGAGTTGGAACAAATCCTCATTTCAGGTGTCTGTATCCTATCCATTTTTTGTTTTGTTTGACAATTGACATGACGAATAGGAGCATTTGTCTAACAAGCAGCCAGCCAACCTTAGGATAAATCTGTCTCTCTTTTTTTCGAGCGGGGAAACCCCTTTTCCATTACTTAACATAACGGAAAGAGTACACATTGTGGAGATTACACTCCAGAGTTTTAAAGGACAAGAACGCTCACACAGAACGCCATGGACAGGAAAGAAAACGTTTAAGCCAGCAACTAGTCTAGATACGGCAGAGCTTATTACAGCACAGATAACACTTCAGAAACAAAACACCCAATAGCAACACCAGGATCAGTATACATTTCTTGCACGTCATCTTCTGTCCCTTGATTTTTTTTTCCGAAAGATCCGGAAGGTTCCGGCATTATATTATAGGAAGAAATAGAGTGTTGCTCATCCTCTTCTCCCTCCACCGGGTTACATTTTATTGCTTGACTGAAGTATCAGCCTGTGCAAGCTTTCAGTGATTGCGTTTGATAAATTTCTACCTGATAACGAAGCGGTACCAATTTTTGTGATAGAAAGACATGCTACGTCAGTTTCCTTTCTATGAGGTCATTAGTTGAGATGTGTCCGAATTCTGACGTTTATGGTTTGGTACCACATTTATGTAAGATTAGTTGAATGTTGCATCATAGTTGGTCCATGCCATCATAGTGGTTGGTAACTCGATATTTCTCCAATCAAGATTTCCTTGGGCTTGGACCACCGAGTGGTCCACTCTTGAGGGAAGTCCTGCGTAAAGGATGTTCTCTCATACTGTTTCACAACTTTCCCCTGATTGTTTTCAAGATCGTGCATGGAACTTTCCCCTGATTGTCACTTGTAAAGCAAAGTTATTACACAGCTCATCCTTGTGTGGCATACAATATAGTCAGCAAATGATGCAAATATGAACAGTAATTCCCCACTTCAGCACCATGTTTCAGTAGAGTCTACCACAGCTCCATTTTTCTCTAGTCAACTTTACTGAAGCCTGGATCAGGCACATCAGCCAAAACAACTGGAGCTATGGTATACTCCAGAAACCAAATTGTTTTCCTTTTTTTTTTTGTACAATTTGCCAGAAGGTTAGCAATTTTCTATATTTTTAAAAGTAGGGATTTGTCAACAAGTTTACTACAACGTGGGTAATCATTTTGTGATTTCTATTTAAGATGTTTCACAATGCTTGTTTGGGATAATCCGATGGAAAAAAATGATAGTGGTCACTGGTTATTTGCAATTTGGGAACTTCGTGTTTGCAGTTTGATTAAATTGAGATGTGTAGAGGCACCTTTCAGCTTTTTCATAATAGGACAGTTACATCAATGTTCGGTATACATCATTATACCAAAATCTTAATCGATATCCACGTGACAAGCCAATGGACGACTCACCTTACTTATATGATGTTCTACTATGACAACAACACAATTTTAGTCCCAAAATGATTTTCGAACCAGAAAGCAACTACCTATTCCTTTGTGGTTTCCAGTTACTTGAAAAGTAAGACCATCTAAAACAGTGAAACTTGATATGTTGGTCGTTATGCCTGTTGACATGGCACTGGCCTATTTATAACAAAATGTACCTACTGAACTTGTGCCAAATTGAAGTAGATTTTATATGTGTTTGCAACTTTGTTTTGTTATGGCAGAGGACCTTGACAAGCTGCGGGAGATGGAGATATTTGGTGAGAATGGAAGGGATGGCGTCTGGACTGTGATGGCAAATGTGATGGACCCTCGGAGCTTGCATGAAGCTTTCGATGGCTGTGTTGGTGTCTTCCACACATCATCACTTGTGGATCCAGGGGGCATATCTGGTTATACGGTGAGTGGTTCGAACTCTATTGATGTTCATACTATCAGTACTTATATTCCTGAAGAAGAAAAAAGTTATAAAATCGTATATGCAAATGCAAGCCAGACAAGTTTGCCTGCTTATTTGTTCTGTAGAGGATGTGGTTTTAATGATGAGTAAATTTCACAAAATTACATGTTCTTTGAGGAAATTATCACAAAACTACAGTTTTAAAGAAGTGTATCACAAAACTACACATTTTGTACATGTATCACAAAACTACATATTTAAGGAGGTGTGTCACAAAACTACAAGTTTTTTATCATAGAACTACAAGTTTAAAGAGTCAATTTATTACAAAATTACAGATTTAGACTTTGCAAATTTTGTAGCTTTGTGATACTTATAAACACGAAATCTGTAGTTTTTTGATATAACTCTTAAATCTGTAGTTTTGTGATACAAGAATGTATAAAATTTGTAGTTTTGTAATACATCCTCTTAAATCTATAGTTTTGTGATAGTTTTGTGAAATTTACTCTTCAATGATCGCCACTCCAATCATACAGAATTTGCGTGCGTCCTTTCTTTTGTCGTCTTTTGCTTCGAGCAAGGTTGAGAGGTGAAGTATGGGTTTCCGTATACTGGAATGCTGACCTTTTATCTAATATAGAATCACTAGTTGGCCGGGTGTTCACTTCTGATAGTGAATCCTATCAGCAACCATTGATTCAAAAAAAATCCAGAAGCTGGCACAGTTTGATTGATGCTTACAGAGCCCTTTGTAGCTCGGGTATTTGACCTCTCAGGTGGTCAGTTCTAGATCCTCCAGCCGTCACTTATCTTCAGTGACAAAAGCTTTAGTGATTCATCTTCGACCATCGACATACAGGTTATAGCCAGCCTGCTTTTGTTCTTTTAGCGAAAAGGTGTTTAGTACAAAACAGTGCTAGTGGGTGAAGCTTTAGAAACTACGGATATACACTTGGACGCTGGAAGTCAGTCGCTCATTGTAGCCCTTAATTGATTGCAAGATTATTATTATTTTCTTGGGCAAGTGTTCCAAACTACAGCTACCAAATCCACTCAGATTGGTATCGTGGAGACGTCATTATAAGCAAATTCTACAGTAGACTCAAATAATTGTGGACCGTCTATTTGTGTTGATCTCGATGTTTAAATTGTTCTTTTACCTCCTAAGAGGTAAAAGCTATTCAATAATTATTAATTGCAATATCACTCAATTTGGAAAGTAATTAGTGAGTTTTGGTAGGTGACGGTAATCAAAGACACGTTGTCTGCTGATATTAATTTATTTCTTTATATTTTCTACTCAAATCAACGGATGAGATCGAATTCATGTTTTACCTTTTAAGAGGTGAAAGAAGAGCATTTGGTCTATCTTAGAAGAGCTCTCATTATATCATGTCTGATGTTGGGACCCTTTACTCTCTCTCTCTCTCTCTCTCTCTGGAAGAGATGTGACCCTTTACTTTAGCAGGCTCATCTTAGATATGGATGCACCCCTTGCTTTTACACATGATGCTGTTATAGCTTCATGTTTCAGTATGCTTCTTAAATCCTTTGCATGCATGGTCTGCAAATGAAACAAGGGCTTTATGAACCTTGCATGGTCTTTTGAATGTCGATGTCAACAGAAACATATGGCACGTTTAGAAGCCAAAGCAGCTGAACAGGTGGTCGAAGCCTGCGTGAGGACCGAGTCCGTGAGGAAGTGTGTCTTTACCTCGTCGCTGTTGGCGTGTGTGTGGAGGCAAAACTATCCTCACGACCGTCGGTTCCCCACCACCATCGATGAGAACTGCTGGAGCGATGAGAGTTTCTGCCGCGACAACAAGGCAAGTACTTAGCCTACGGCATTGCATTTTCATGGAACATGGGAGCAGTATTCTAACTATGGCGTCTGAACATTTTTCCAGCTGTGGTTTGCACTTGGTAAGACGATGGCAGAAAAGGCGGCGTGGAGGGCAGGCCGGGGAACAGACCTGAAGCTGGTGACGATATGCCCTGCACTTGTAACCGGGCCGGGATTTCGGAGGCGGAACCCTACTCCATCCATTGCCTACCTCAAAGGTGCTCTCTCAATTCTCCAGTCCAGTGCAGCACTGGCAGCTCCTGAAGCAGTCAAGCTAGTGATCGAGATCGTGGCCTAAGAAGCCATAGTAATTCGAGTGCACTATGTCCGCAGGAGCGCACGCCATGCTGGGAGACGGCCTTCTGGCGACGGCGGACGTGGAGCGGGTGGCCGAGGCGCACGTCCGCGTGTACGCCGCGATGAGCGACACGGCCGGCGGGCGCTACATCTGCTACGACCACGTGGTCCGGCGAGCCGAGGAGTTCGCCGAGCTGCAACGGCAGGTGGGGCTCCGTGCGCCCGCCGGCAGGGCGCCGGCGTCCGACGACCGCCTCCGGGAGGAGGAGGCGCGGTTCCGGCTCTGCAACCGGAAGCTGGCGGCGCTCATGGCCGCGCGGAGGAGGTGCGCCTACGACGCTTACTTCTCCGTGCCGTATGAGTGACGAGGTCGGATGGTAGAGTAGAGGAGTGAGCTGGTGGGCGATGGTCCGTGTGATCTTCTTGTACATAGCTGCGCATCGGACTAGTACATTGCCGAGACCGCCCATGGGTTCGTGTTCGCGACGTCGAATGCAATCCAAGCACGTGGCGTTCATTCATGTAGGCACGATTCCACCGATGTCAAGCAGTGAATCAGTGATGCTGGTAGTACGGGACCAAGCTGGCCCACTCTGGCCAGATGGACGCGAACGCGTGCGCCGAGGCCGGAGCGACGACGGCCGCCACGCGAGGAACGCCGCGTTGGCGTTGGCGTCCGCGTCTCCTCCGCCGTACGGGGACGTCCCTTCACCGTACGATACGACCGCCGCCGCACGCCGTTCCTCCTCGTTGAACCTGATGCCGCAGGCGTTGCACAGGGACTGCACGGACTGACCAACACCGGCGGGCTCGCTTCCCTGCTGGCGGCAGTGGTAAGACGACTGATGATCAGCAGCGCCGTCGTCTCATGACACGGACGACGTGCTTGTTGGTCGGCTCAGGTACCGACGAGTCCGCGGCGGCGCGGCGTGACGAGAGCGTCCCGAGGGAGAGCGTGCAGTCGACGGAGCTGCGCGTTCGCACATCCGTCCGCTCTTTTTTTTTTTTTTTCTTTTACTGGGGACGAGGAGGATGGCTGCCAACCTAGTAGGGGCACCACACCACGATGCTGGCGGCCATGCCATGAATCTCGGCTCATCCCCGTCAAGTCAATACATCGAAGGAGCTAGTACTGTAGTACTAGCAAAGCAACAGCAGCAGCGAAAAGAATTGGAAACAGAAGAATGATCAACAAGCAGCAGGATTACAGGCAGCCTTGCAAGTTTGGTCCAACACTGCAAATTTATTTATTGTCCGTGAAAGAGATATCAGAACTGTGCAAGGCACAAAACTTGGCAAAGTCTAAGGGCATCCGCAGTGTATTTTACCGAATTTGGCAATAGGAATAGATTTCACCATCAGTATGTAGTGTTAAGCTTTGTAAATATTCACTATGGTGTGTGCTACCGGAATAAATAGAAGTGAAGCTCATACAATAAAAAAATATCCTATCAGCTTTTTGGAAGGTACTTTCCACGAGCAATCTTCAATGGAATATGTTATTTTATTATATGGTACTGTATCAATAGTATAAATAATCCACTAATATCGGCTATGACTCGGTTGCAACTATAGCCGATTCTCACAATGCTTCTTACCGCACAGTAAAGAGAGCTGATTCTCACAATGCATCTTACCGGACAGTAAAAAGAATTAATTGCTTACTACCGCCTCTATCTCACCATTGTGGTCGCTCTAAGCTTTAGCCTATTGTATCTTTGTTACATGTAGTACTAGAATCATGAGATACTCCTTTTTTTTAAAATCGTACTTTCATTAGACAATAATTTTTATTTTTAAAATAAATTAAATGTACTATCCTAAATAATGAAGGAAGCGCATAACCCGAAAGACTAGGATTCTGCTTTCTCGAATCGCTAGTGAAAACAAATGTAGAGATTATAAAGATGTATTCTCATAATCTGAGAGTTAGATTTCCACAATACAATTTCACGAGGAGAAGATTCTGTCTACAACCATAAAATCACTAATAAAATCTAGAAAAACAAATAAAGAATCTATGGAGTATACAAAAAAAACAAAAGCCCTAACTCACCACTCCCGGCTCCAAAATACCACAAACACCCCCCATCCTAGTGCCACCCACCTCGACTCAGGCAAGAAAGTCAAGACCCTTCCCCGTCTTCCTCCATGGGCGAGGAATCCCTCTCCCCGCCCATGCCCCAGCCTCTGTCTCCGTCGCCTCCCGCCTCCGCTCCTCCCCGCTCCACCGCCACCGCGTCCACGTCGCGCGCGAAAACGCGCCCCAAGAAGGCTCGGACCTGCACCTCCCCCAACCCGCCCAAAAAGCCGCGCCTGGCGCTGTCGCTCACGGGCCGCCCCCTGTCCACCGCCGGCGAGGTCGCCGCCGCCATCCGCCACCTGCGCGCGGCCGACCCCGCCCTTGCCGCGGTTATCGACGCGCACGACCCGCCGGCGTTCCACTGCCCGCACCGCCCGTTCCACTCCCTCGTCCGATCCATCCTGTACCAGCAGCTCGCGTTCAAGGCCGCCGCGTCCGTCTACTCCCGGTTCCTCGCGCTCCTCGGGGGAGAGGAGAGCGTCGTGCCCGACGCCGTCCTCGCGCTCACCGCGGACCAGCTCCGCCAGATCGGGGTCTCCCCGCGCAAGGCGTCCTATCTCCACGACCTCGCCCGCAAGTATGTCACCGGGATCCTGTGCGATGCGGCCATTTTCAACATGGACGACCGCTCCCTCGCCGCCATGCTCACCATGGTCAAGGGGATCGGCGCGTGGAGTGTCCATATGTTCATGATCTTCTCCCTTGCGCGCCCCGACGTGCTCCCCACTGCTGACCTGGGTGTGCGCAAGGGCGTTCAGATGCTCTACGGACTCGAGGATGTGCCCCGGCCGTCGCAGATGGATGAACTGTGCGAGCGGTGGCGCCCGTACCGCTCCGTCGGAGCTTGGTACATGTGGCGTCTCATTGAGTCCAAGACACCGCAACCGGCTCCGGCTATTCCTGTCGGACAGCTTTCACTCCCTCCGGCTGATGGGCAGCTTGTGCTCCAGCAACAGCATCAACAGGAACAGGAGCAACAGCCTGTCATCCAAATGATCGACCCCCTTCAGATAATTCCGGATATGCGGTGAATTAGGTACCAATCTGCTCATTAGTTATTCATCTTAGATGGACGAGTGCCCCCCTGAACTGGTGGTTGCTTTACATATTATAACTTTGTATGTATTGGCAGAGGGGGCAGATGTGTAGCATTTTAAATAACTTTTTGTGGGAACTATATGAATTGTCAATTGTTGTTTATCTGTGTTAAGACTATGAAGATCATGGTTATCAGTGGTAAAGGTAGCAAGAAACTGATGCTGGTGCACACCACACAATTCAATACAGTACTAATTTGCACTTTAGCTATGTCTTAATACATTGTAAAATTCATTAGTGGTATTAAATAATCTCCTAGAATTGGCATCAGTTTCCCTATTTATATTTATTAAGGGCAATAAGAATCCATATAAATGTATTCACAAGAAACCGATATCGCTGTGTGCATGCTAGTAATTCTCCTATTGGAACATTTTCAGTCTCCATGTACAGTAAAAAAAAAGGGAGATATGGCATTGAGCAGTTGAGACTAAACATTGATTTGCTAGGATCACCCAGAACATCAGAGCATACTTACTCAAGTAGGATGCATTTGAAGTAGTATAGTGAAATCATTGACCACAATCAGATGTTTTTTGCACTCCCAGCGGATTTCCCTGCTAATTATGCTTCAGTGGTTTGGACATCCTATCGTCTTGTCCATCTCTGGGTTAGCCCTATGATTTGGGCTCCATTTACGGGTGGAAGATCTGGGCTCCTTTGATGCTGTTTTTAGTCCCTGACCTAAGAGGGAGGCTTTAGGGCCTGTTCGGTTAGGAGGGATTGAGGGGGATTAGAGGAGGAATGAAGAAGATTAACTCCTGGCTTAGCTTGTGAGGGATTAAATCCTCCCCATTCCATGTCAATCCCAGCTCACACCGGGAATAACCGAACAGGACCTTAGGCGGAAGGCCAGCCCTGTGGTTGCTGCACTAATAGGCAGGGCTGCAAGGCGATTGGAGTACCACCTTTCAGTGTGGTGAAGGATGACCAGCATCAAGATGGGTGTGTGGATGCGATGATGGTTGCTGATGATGTGGGTAGCAGGAGGCAACAGTTAGGATGCTGCTTGGGAGCATAGTATCGCCGGAGTGCGGGCATGGCGCTCCGGTGACATCCTACCTAGTCGAGGCAGGGTTGCAGGCAAGGGTTGAGTGAGAAAGTGAGCCTGTGGTAAGAAGATGAGGAGGGTAGCTTGAGGTTGAAGATGACTAGCAGCCACCGTGACTCCATCCAAGGGCCAGAACAGAAACAGGTGCTGGGTATCTAAGAATCATTTTTCTTTGCCAGTCTTGATATGATTTGACGTTGCCTAATTGTATAATAGCACTGTCCATGGTAGTATAATGATTCAGGTTAAAATAAAGCATAGTATTGACATTGTGTACGACATTTTCGTTCAGTGTATTATTGCTGCGGTCAGGGTTATTGATGTTCTGATCTCTTCAGTGTATCAAACTAGAGTCATAGAAGGCTTTTGCTTGATAAAGTGGAGTATACCCTGTGCAAAGTTTGAATCGTAATCAAGCCTTCCAGCTGTATTCCTGTGACCTGTTGTTAAGGTGACTAGGCTGTGCAACAGTGCAACAGGAGAGTTGAGCATTTTTGTTCCGTGCATTTTACAGCTATTGCAAAGCCATTGATCTTTTGATATATTCTCACAAGAAGTTTTGCATTCACTGAAAATATTTGCCGCTGTATCCATGCCAGGCATCGCCTGAATCTTTACAGCTCTCCCTTGTGTTATCGTTGTAGTACCAGCATCAGCCAAGGTGGCCCTGGACGACCAAGACCCCTACCAGGAGATCGGATAAACACCAGCAGGCCAAACAGTGCACGCGGTTTGAATCAAGTATGATCACTTCTTCCGCGCAAAATACACTAATCTGTGGTCAGGAATATACTTGAACGGATACCGATTTCTCTTTGTCTTGCGTTTTTGTCGCTCCAATTTCTTTCCTCGGCATCAACGGATTCATTACGGCACCGTACGTATCCTCTGGATATTCGCGTGCAAGTAAAATCTTTGAAACAGTACGTCGTTTCATTTGTCACGAACATATATGCTAGTACAGACGACATCGATAACGTAAACTAGCAGGGGCATATGCTCGCAGATATTCAGACGCCCAAGGAGAAAACAACAAGATCGTTTTGCCCGTTGCCCGCGGGCGCAAATCTGGTTTTAAATTATTGACACCGTTAATTTTTAACATTAATATTTTATTATTAGTTTTATTAAAAAAATTGTTTTAATGTGTAAAATTGTTAGTTGTGATTTAAATTTTACTAATAATAAATCAAATATAACAAAATTTTATATATTTAAACAAATTTTTTAAATAAAACGATTGGTCAAAGTTAATGTTAAAAGTCAAATGTGTCAATATGTTTTAGATAGAGTAATTGTTATCATTACGATAAAGTTTTAGACAACCATTTTTTAAATATGAAGAGAGTACTTTATAATAAAACAGAAGGGAGACAAATTGTATGCACGTCGATCACCTCACCCCTGATGTATAAATAGAGGAACCCTGCACATCGCAAAGGCATTGTCTCATGCGCACACGCAGTGACGCAGCGCTTCATTCCTCCATCTCCATGCGTGCGACGAGCAACGCGGCCATGTGCACCGAGAACTACGACCCGTGCTACCCCGACCAGCCGGTCGCGGACCGGTACCTCCCGATGTGGGCGAACCTGCCGGCGTTCACCGCGAAGCCAGCCTTCATCTGGGCCGACGATGATGCCGCCGGCGCCGCCGGCGTTACGTCACGCTCATCACGCAGCGCACTGACCTACTCCCAGCTCAACTCCACCGTTGAACGCATGGCGCGCAGCCTCCTCGGTTGCAGCCTCCGCCGGGGCGACAGCGTCCTCGTGCTCGCCTCGCCGGGACTCCGCCTCGTCGCGCTCCTCTTCGCGTGTCAGCGCGCGGGGCTCAGCGCGGTGCCCATCGTGCCGCCAGACTCGGCGGCCAGGTTCGGCCCCGCACACGCGCACCTCCTGCGCGCCGTGGCGCAGACGAAGCCCGAAGCCGTCGTCGCCGACGGCCAGTACATCAAATCCTTCAAGAAGACTTTGGCTTCTGGCGTCACTGCCAGACCGCCCGGCCGCCTGGCCGCCATGTTGAGTAGCCTGCACTGGCTGGCCGTCGACGATCTCGAGCAGGGACACGGTGATGATGGGCCGGCAGAAGCCCATCCGGATTACACAGGCTGTGGGCCGGATGACGTGTACCTGATCCAGTACACCTCCGGCGCGACGGGCGTCCCGAAGCCCGTGACGGTCACCGCGGGCTCGGCGGCCCATAACGTGCGGGCCGCGAGGAAGGCCTACGACCTTCACCCCGGCAGCGTGGTCGTGTCCTGGCTGCCGCAGTACCACGACTGCGGCCTCATGTTCCTCCTGCTCACCGTCGTCGCCGGCGCCACGTGCGTTCTCGCGTCCCCCGACGCCTTCGTGCGGCGCCCGCGCCTGTGGCTCGAGCTTGTCACGGAGTTCAGAGCGACGTGCACGCCCGTGCCGTCGTTCGCGCTGCCGCTGGTGCTGAAGCGCGGCCGCCGCGCGGCGCGCGGACGGAGGCAGGTGCTCGGGCTCGGGAGCCTGCGGAACCTGATCCTGATCAACGAACCGATATATAAGTCCGTCGTGGACGAGTTCGTGGCGGCGTTCAGGCGAGACGGGCTGCGCGCCACGTCCGTCTCGCCGTCCTACGGCCTCGCCGAGAACTGCACGTTCGTGTCGACTGCGTGGCTGAGCGGCACCGGGTGCACTGATGGCTTCCCTTCTTACAAGAAGCTTCTGCCGTCGGCGAGGCTGTCTCCCCCGCCGTCATCGTCAACCTTGGTAAGCGTATGTCCGGCGCCGGAGATCGAGATCGCGGTCGTGGACGAGGAGACCGGAGAACCAGTGGAGGACGGCGTGGAGGGGGAGGTATGGGTTTCCTCGCCGAGCAACGCGTCGGGGTACCTCGACCACCCGTCGGCAACCCGCGAGGTGTTCTGCGCGAGGGTGCCGGGGCGCGCCGGCGCGTGCTTCATGCGCACGGGCGACCGCGGCGTGATCGTGGGAGCGGAGCGGTACCTGTACGTGGTCGGCCGGAGCGCCGACGTCATCTCGCTCGAAGGCGGCCAGCGCCGCGTGCACGCGCATTACATCGAGACGGCGGCGTACGGCGGCGCGCCGGAGAGCCTGAGAGGCGGTTGCGTCGCGGCTTTCACAACGCCGTCACCTGTGCACGCCGACGGCGACGTGACCGTCGTCACGGAGCTTCAGAAGGGAAGCGGCGGTGATCACAAGGGCCTTTGCGAGGGGATAAGGGCAGCGGTGTGTCAGGAAGAAGGTGTGAGGGTTCATAGGGTCGTGCTGGTCAAGGCCGGCGCGGTGCCAAAGACAACGTCGGGGAAGGTGCGCCGTGGGGCGACGAGGCTGAAGCTGCTCGCTGGAGAGATGGGGATTGTATTCGAGGCACGGTTTGATAGCTCAGTGCCTGTGCCTGTGCCTGTGGTAGGAGACGAGGAGGATATGACAATGAAGTCGGCGGCGAGCTGGGTGGCAGGCGAAAGCGGGGAGAATATCATGGCTGCTGGCTTTGGAATCGCTGGCCGATGCACTCGCTTGCAGTCGTTTCTGTGAGCAAAGATCGACTGCAAATGCAAAGCAACGCCTTGCGTCTGGCGGCAGTTCATTTGCATCCCTCAGATGCGATATTGGAGTACCATGTTGGTTATTGGATGGAACTTTTATTTTACATCAAACAAGTGAGCAGTTGCACCATCTCTACAGCAGAAAATCGCTTTGTAAAATTTCCTCTAGCTCGTGTCAATCCCTCTCTTGTCACTAATGTAAATATGGATGCCCACTGTGATGCCAATCTGTACCCAACCAGTACCATTGATCCACGTTTCGGCAAAAAAAAAATCACATCATATGGAATGATTTTTGGATGAACGACCAATCTTCGTCCACCACAATGTTTCCCTAATTTCGTAGATGGTTACATGCATTCGTTTCCAACTGTTAGAGGCGTGTTTGCTTCACGTCCATAGCACGCCACAACTCGCAATTGTAGTTTATTTCCAACGCCGCAGCATGCCGAAGGTTTGGCGGCCGATTTTGCCGCCACACTTGTGGCGCAGCCATGTAGCTATGGCACGGCGCTCGGTGGCAAAAAGCAAACACGTTCTTATGCTATGCAGAAAAATCAGCATAACTAAGGAGTAGTTAATTCAATCAGTTCTTACCGGGGTAGCAAACCTTTGAAATTTGTTCTAAAAAGAAACTTACAAATGTGTGGAGCGTGGCTCCTATAAAATCAGATAAACGCAATTGAAAAAGTCTACGGTGTCAAATAACAATGGCCAGAGGGAGTATAAACATTACTAGTAAATCATGATGAGAACACAGAACGTTGCCTAAGCTTTTGCTTAAAGATCTTCAGAGCCAGGTAGGTCCTCGTGTACTTCCGCGTCCTACTCGTAGTAGCTCCTTGCTGAGGTCACTGTATGGTGCAACGGCCCCTCCAGCTAGACGAATACTCGTACAGTCGTACAGTGGGTGGTTTGATCGGCAGGTCAACGATTAGCTGTGCACCGCACGGAAAGGCATCCTGTCAAAAAAAAAAATCATTTTTTGACGATGATTTAGTCAAACATTGTGAATATAAATTATAAATAAGTTTTAACTTGTTAAATTTAAAAATATAAAAATTATATAATTAAATTTATTTTGAAAAATACTTTCATAAAAATATAAATATATTTTTTAATAAATATATTTTTAAAAAATAAAAGTCAAAATTATGTTTTATTGTTCAAAACGAACTTGTTTGTGAACCGGAGAGAGTACTAACCAGCAACACGATTTGATTTGGCCTTGTAGCAGCGTGGATCAACTTTTGATTTAGCGTGTAAAAGGCACGAACCAGTTTGAAATGTACTACTGTACTCCGTATTGTAATCGAAGCAATAAATTAAAGTTTAGTTTTAAATTACAATTGCCATCCTAACGGTATAAATTGAGAACGGAGGAACAATTTTTAATTAATAGATTATCTCTAAAATAAATAAATAAATACCCCGCTTATCAAGGGTGGTCACGGGTACAACCTCCGGAAAGGGACAACGTGTGATGTACGGGAAGGGTTGATGAAGAACTGGCCAGGGTGACATCGTCAATGCAGCAGGGGGAGCTTAGAGTAGGCGCTGTTCCCTGATCGACGGTCATCAGACCTGATGAGCCCGTTGCTGCAGGGTTGAATAATTGAAAGCCTGGGCCCGGGATGCAGAGCATGGGGGAGGGGACGAGAGGTGAGCGCCCAGCCCAGCCGCTGTCGGTCGCGTCCAACATCTCGTCGTCACGAGTGCCCACCACCGCATTCGAAAGGCAAACAACTCGTCGTCGGTGCGAAGCCAAGCCCGAGCCGTCCCCCACCACCACAGAGAGCACAGAGGGACAAAAGAGCCAACCACGCAACACGGCGCCGCTGCTGAATGCTGATGGACACCCAGCAGCAAGCAAGGAGCAACCCACTCTCTCACAAATCAGCGGCTAATGAGCTAACGCTACCACTTCCAACGAATA
Organism: Zoysia matrella; assembly: GCA_001602295.1. Lineage (NCBI taxonomy): Eukaryota > Viridiplantae > Streptophyta > Magnoliopsida > Poales > Poaceae > Zoysia > Zoysia matrella. Next base: position 59,418 of record BCLG01002081.1, read on the forward strand.
GCTAAGCTCAGCCGAGACCAGTCGCTCTCACGCGCTCGGCCGCCCGGTCTCCGGCAGCCAGGCCAGGCATGCGCTGATGGAGTTTACTAGTAGTAGAGGCCAGGAACAGGTACCCATCCAAGAGATGGGAGCCAGCTCCACGCCGCCGCTCGCGCCCGCCGCCGTGCCCAGGGCGCCGCCCACCTCCTCCTCGGGGAACGGGGCGGGAGCTGCTGCCTCCGCCGCGCCGCTGCCCAAGGTGAGCTACCGCGAGTGCCTGCGCAAC
>BCLG01002081.1:59793-83522 GCA_001602295.1 Zoysia matrella
GCTGCTGCTCCCGGCGCCCGCACCCGCGCCGCCACCACCGGTGACGCCGACGCCCCCGCGAGTCCCGCTGCTCATGCCGCCGCCCCACCCCTCCTACCCCCACTACGTGCCGCCGCCGTTCTCGTACCACGGCACGCCCAGCGGCAGCGGCGGAACCACCACCGAATCCTCCAGCGAGGAGCGGGGGACGCCGTCCGCGCACGCCGCCGCGCAGCCCGCGCGACGGAAGCGGTTCCGGACAAAGTTCACACCGGAGCAGAAGGAGCAGATGCTGGCTTTCGCGGAGCGCCTGGGGTGGCGGATGCAGAGGCAGGACGAGGCGCTGGTCGAGCAGTTCTGCGCGCAGGTCGGCGTGCGGCGCCAGGTGTTCAAGGTGTGGATGCACAACAACAAGCATATCAGCAGGAGGCAGCCGCAGCAGGAGCAACAATCCCAACAGCAGCAGCAGCAGCAGCCGTAGCCATGGGAGGAGACAAGACTCAGCTCCACCAGCCTTTGCTTAATCCCTCAACCTCATTATTTTTATCAGTCCGAGAGAAGCGGGAATTAAACAAGCAAGCAAGGGAAGAAGCGAGGTATCTCCCCATTATCCACCTCATTATCTTCTCTTCCCCATTTTTGCCCCTTCATTTTTTGTAGTACTTTCACCTTTTTTTTTTGCTTCACAATTTCTTGCTTGCTTGTCTTTGATTTATTATGTTCCTAGTTGGAGAATCAATCCAGAGGTGTTACTACTGTGAATTACTCCTACTTGTAGTAGGTAGTATTCCATTTTATCCTATTATTCTACCTCTCGGGCAAGAACACTGATTAACCACTTCGAACTGTCTCAACTTTGCACAAGTTTGTTGATCTTCTCTTGATCATTAGCATGTTAATTATTCTAATGCAGTGTTTGCATGTGATTCAAACATAAACCCAAGCATAAACTAACGGCCACAGTGACTCTTGAAGAAATAATAGCACTCTACTGAATTAACTTATGGATATACTAGAATATTCTCCTACCGGAGAAGAATGCTTTGCATGGAAGTTCTGTTGGCTGGCAGCAAAGAGGTTAAGGTTGCATCAAATGTTCTTTCTTTTGTGGTTTTTAGCCATTCAATTCAATGTGTACTTCCTGATGCGGTGTGCAAGGTAATTTGTACTAGTACTCGTACTTGGCTCAAGATGCGTTACATTATTGACATGCATGGAGTTAAGAGTCACCTGACACCTTTAATTAATGGACGACTGGAGCTTCAGGTCTGAATTTTTGGGCATGGCTTGTCACATGGCTTCTGGCGTATCCATCCATCGTATACGGAAGGATACAAGGATTTCGTTTCATGAAATTGTGAGGCCCATGCTGCAAGAGATGAGAGAGAGGCAGATAAGGATGTGATGAATGCCCTCCAAGGAAATTGCGAAACAGAAATAAAAGGGGATAATAAGAAGGGAGAAACTTAGCATTCAAGATTTTGTGTTCTTGATGTCCTTCACTAGTCAGTCCACTTCTGGATGAGTCCAGCAAATTTTCCGTCACAGTTTCGTTCCAAGGTTCATTACTAAATTCGGGTAGTATTGCCAAACCAATTGAAAAGGACATGATGAACACAGGATACCACTAAGCATCATTTACCCCGTATATGCTGCCAAGATACTGAGTGACAATTGAGCACAGAAAGATCATTGTGTGAATAGTTGACTTTTAGACTTGTGACTTACCAGCTGCAATTTGGAACTTGTTGGCCCTTGGATGAACCCCACCGACGATAGAACTGATGTCAAATATTTGTACAGAAAATAGTGCATTAAGACAACAATAACGAAGCAACAAGTGGTATCTGATATATTTCTATGCCGTTAATTCTACAGCATACGTAAGTTCTTGGGGGTAGCAAGCCGCTTGACGAGCGGGCTTTTTAGGCAGGGGCGAAATTCAACTTTCAACTACATAGCGCCGTAAAATGACAATTTACAACACAATTTAGTGCAGCTCTATTAACTATCTAGTCCAAGAGCTAGTTTTTTTTTTTTTTTTTGGAGATGAAGAGCTAACCTGGTTTTATGACTAACCTCCTTTTCCACATGGCAATTATGCTTGGCAGCATGCATTTTCTAATTTGATTAGGACTTCTTGGCACGTTAATTGCATGCCAGCCCCCTGACTGTCGTAGGCAGCTTGCCAAATGCGTTGATAATCGAAGGCCAAGAAGCATGTTTCGCTGGCTTCTCCCTCTCTAAGATCGCAAATGTTATTCCTATCTTTTGACTTCACTTACAAAATCAGTACCCCTGAACTAATTTGTACCCAGAAAAATATAATGTACGGATGCATAGCACATTATGGGGTGCTCCTGTGCTTCTGCAGCAATTGTTGAACTTTAGGCCATCACGGTGCTACTGAATGATCAGTCTTATCAGTTCTGATCGTTTTGTCTTTTCATGCGCGCTTCTCACGGGTCTTCTTGATAATACCCGAGCTCGAACTATTCAAGCATCAAGACTACAACAGTGGCGTGTACCTGCGTGTCTAATAGGGAGTAAACATAAAAGTACCGTGACACTATTTGCAAAGCTGTTCCCTGCATTTCTGGCAGGTTCTCTTCCATCGGTTTAAGACAAAATTGCTTTAAGGGGCTGACTGAACCATTATGCAGACCTAATCAACTGTTCTACTGACACAATAAAACCATAGAAGTACAGTTAATGCGTAACTAAGCACACCCATCAGCAAACCTACTCTAGCACAGTACTGACAAGAAAGCAAAAAAACAGTTTATAAGAGAACACAAGAAACGTGAATTTTTCTCCGTTCTATAATTGTATACCGGTTACAGCAATTATAGAATTGAGAAGGTATGTTTTAAGGGAAAAAAAACAAGTATCCTTAGATATTTTTCTGGTGATGAATCCGTTGGAAAGTAGTAGGGAGTATAGGATCTGATCAGATTCCCACGAATAACTAAAGAGCAAAGATCAGTTAAGCTCAAGTTGGCATTCCACAAAATTAATAAAGGGGAAATAGGCGATTTCGTCCTTAAACTTTCGATCAAAGCTCAATTTCGTCCTTGACCGATTTCATCCCTAAACTTTCAATTTCGCTTCATTTTCGTCCCTCATCCGACCTGGACGTCCACATCATCACGTCATGTCAGCTCTTTTTTTAAAATGACGCTTTTGCCCTTGGTTTTCTTCTATTAAAAATAACAACATAATACTTTTTCTGATTTTAAGACGTTCACCATTTGCTTTTAACATCATCATTGATCATTCATCTTAGTAAAAAAATATGATAAATATAATATATTTTAATATAATTTGTTTTATTATTAATGATATTTTAAAGATAACTAATAGTTTTACACATTTAAATAATTTTTAAAATAAGACAAATAGTTAATGATATTGTTAGAAATCAACTATAGCAATATTTTAAAATCAGAGTGTGTTTATTTTGTACTCCTACTTAACACTATGTATCGGCGAGTTTGCATGTTTTTTTAACTCCGTCCAACTTTGATGTAGAATTTTAAATTTTAAAATCAAATAATGACATAATACTCTTTCCAGTTTTAAAATATTCACTATTAACTTTTAACATCATCTTTGATCATTTATCTTAAAAAAAATAATGAATATAATATATTTTATTATCAATGATATTTTAAACACAACTAAATAGTTTTACATATTTAAACAAAATTTTTAATTAAGATAAATGGTTAAAAATATTGTTAGAAATCAGTGTTGTAAATATTTTAAAATCAGAGTGAGTATTTGTTTTGTACTCATTCTTAACACTATGTATCGACGAGTTTGCATTTTTTAACTCCATCCAATTTCGATGCAGAAGTTTAAATTTTAAAATCATTGGTCATGTTATTGACAGCTCGACCCAGCACTCTTCCTCCTGGACCAATATCATGCCAAGAAAATCGTGAAGAGCCACGAAGCTTTGATGTCCTAAAGCCGAGCCAAGAGCCACGCTGCTTCCACCGGCTCGCTCTTTCTCTTTGTTTGCCGGCCCAACACGTGTCGGCGCATTCCCGTTCCGGCTCGCGTCCTCCCTCCGCACGTTCGTCGCCCGTCCAGCTCGGCTCCTTCCCTCTAAATTATCAACACCCACTTGCCCGCTAACCATCAGCAATCATGAACAGATAATCTCCCACTAATCGCACGCAGAGGGAAAAAAAAAACATTTTTCCAATCAATCAGTGAGGAGGCGAGGCCGCGAGGGGAGGAGGAACGAACCCAAGCCCCGCGAGGTTTACAATACAAGGCGGCTACGTCCCCCCTGTCCCCTTCTCACCAATCGCACCGTCCCCGGCAGGAGACAGATCTGATTGCCTCGCCTGCCTCCTTATCTCCCCCAGCACTTCCTCCTCTCGTTTTTCGCGGCATCCTCTTCCGATTCTGCTCGTCCACCTATCGTTTCGAGCCGTTGTTGCTTCGCTGTTCCTTGGTCGTCTCGCCGTGGAGCGGAGATCCGTTCTTGATTCGTGGAAGGTTCGGCCGGCATGCGGGGTGGTCGGGGTCTGGTTGGTAGCGCCGAATCCGGGTTGAGTTCGTCTTGCTCTTCTCCTCCCAATCATTTGGGAATGGCTTCTTGATCGTGCCGGAGCTTCTCGCTCGCTGTCAGCGTGGTGCTCTTGGTGGTGCGTGCGTACAGCGGCCGGAGCTTAGTCATGGCGTCCAGGGACTTGCTGAGCGCGTTCGGCGGCGCGGGGGCGCCGCGGGACGACGCGGCCGGCGGAGAGTCGGACGACATTGAGCTCAGCCTCGGCCTGTCCCTGGGCGGCCGCTTCGGTACGGAGGCCAAGCGCCCGCGGCTAGCGCGCTCCTCCTCCATCGACTCCGTCTGCTCGGTGTCCTCCCTGGACGGGGACCGCGACGCCGACCCGTCGCCCGCCGCGCCGCTGCCGCTGCTGCGGACGAGCTCGCTGCCCACGGAGACTGAGGAGGAGCGGTGGCGCCGGCGCGAGATGCAGAGCCAGCGCCGCCTCGAGGCCCGCCGGAAGCGCGTCGAGCGGCGGAACTCTATGGGATCCACTTCCTCCTCCGGCCCGGTGAAGCTCGGCGGCGATGCTCCCGCCGCTGGCAGCGGGTTCCCGCTGAGGAGATCGACTGGGTCGCAGGGGAGCAGCTCCTTCAGCACCGCGGAGCAAGGTAAGCTCCTGCATTACTTTTATCATAATTTCGTTGTTGCTAGTTGTTTTCGATTTAAAAATTCCAACTTGCTACATTACTGATCCATAGATTAGTGCTGGCTAATGTGCCATACAGGGGCACTAGATGGTTTGGGTTGAAATTGTGATATATACTGGATTACTGGGTCAGTGACGTTTAATTCTCCTCCCCAAACCACTGGTTCTACCTCTTGTTGACTTGAACTGTTCAGCCTTCACCAGCCTCTCATCAACTTCATTTTGCTATCAGTGACCATTGCAACAGGGAGAATTATTAGACTATAGTTTATGTACTACTACAAAACTTGGTAGTTTATGTATGCCACACTGCTGTCTCGCAAAATTGGGTTTGACATATCTGATCAGTTTCAAGCTTTGTGTGAAAGTATAGTCATTAGGAAGCCACGTACCAATATACTTTTGAAATATGGGTTCACGAAGGACCTGAATGTTACCCTAGCTACAAACTGCATATAAGATGCGGATGAATTTAAGTGTATACCGGCGGATAAAGAAGAAGCTTTGACATTTTACTACATGGAACTTCATGGGGAGCCATGTTCCAATCTGCTCCCGAAAAAAGGGTCCAGATGGAACCAGGGTGCAACATTTTGCACTTCCCTAACTGATAGATTGAAGGAACTTAGTAGACCAGAAAAATAGTGATTTGTAGTATAGAGTTCAGTATTTGAAACCTAGTTCAACTCAGATTAAATGGTTTGGCTGTATGTACCTTCAGCAAAGTCAGTTATCATGTCCTTTCAAGACTGACTTGCCAATTAAAATTCAATTGCCATTTTTCTTCACCTTACAAGTTTTTCCACAAAATTCACTTGCTACTCAGCTATCTCAGAGCTTATGTTTGCAGTGGATGCTTCATTTCTGTATAATATCTGATGTGCCACTATGACCTTGTTCAAAAATCTACTGCTGGTTTCCCAAAAAAAAAAAAATCTACTTCTGAATACTCGTCTCAATGTTTATCATGACATCCTTTTTTCTTATCCGGAGAGCTAACACATGCATACTGTCATTAGCAATCAGATCATAGTTGCTAGAAGTTTTCTAAGCCATTCTCAAGTTTCCTATTTAGTTGCAGCACTTGTTATTTGATATATATATATATATATTCTTCTTATTTAGGTATTGACATTGACAAAATGGTTTCGTGTAGTGGGAACTTAGATGGTGCTTAGTCAACACTAAACTGTACCTCGTGTTTCTGCTTGCATTTTCCCTCCAGGAATCTCAAATCCTTGTCCCCATCTTCCCAGGTCTTGCTGGAAGTGCAATAGTTCAGACCACAGATGCTAGGAGTACATCAGCCTCTGACAGTAATACCAAGCAAAGTAATGTGCTTCCTCCTACATCAACGGGGAAGCCGCTAAACGATACCACAACAGAGCAGCCACGGCTGCGGACACTTGGATCTCTGACAACGAGAACTAGCAGCACTGGAGACATCAGGAAAATCATGATGGAGGACATGCCAATGGTTTCATCCAAGGTGGAAGGACCTAATGGCAAGAGAATTGAGGGCTTCCTGTACAGGTATAAGAATGGTGAGGATGTGAGGATAGTATGTGTATGCCATGGTAGCTTCCTCACACCCGCAGAGTTTGTGAAGCATGCTGGTGGTGGCGACGTCTCAAATCCACTCAGGCATATTGTTGTCAACCCCTCGCCTTCGGTGTACTTGTAACCATATACTATGAGAGGTTGGTATTGTAACCTGCATGCTCCCAATTTTTGTGAGCATCAAGTTCAACAGATTTGTGTATCCGTGCTTTTCGTAATTCAGAGAACGACAGCAAATTCATATGATATGCAAACACTGATAGGCTTGTTGACAAATATTAGAATATTTAGTTGGAATGTAAGATGTGAGTCATGTCTAGCCCTGGGAGTATTCTTGGCTTTTTCTTGAGAAATTATTTGTGCCAACTTAAGAACAAGAAATCACTAGGACCATAGTATCAGATTCTTTGAATCGGTTTTCATTTCAGTTTTTCTTTGAACAACTCAGTTTCTTTTAAAATGTTCATATTCAGGAATTGGTTTATTGCAGTATTTACATGTCCATCGACTTAAACGTGATATACCATTACTCATTTCAAGCTCAAGAGAGTTATAGACGTGTCGTGACTGTGCAGGAAATAAGAAGTATTTGTACAAAACTAGGAATACAGCAAAGCTAGTCACTTAGAATTAGTCTAGTATGCAGAAAAATGGGTCAGGGAAACCAAAACTGTAAAAGCTAACATGCATAGAAAATATAATGAACAGTGGACCCATTTTACAAAAAATTCCTTAGAAATACTTACCACGCCTGAACTAGAAAAAACTTAACATGCCTGAACATTTGCTAATTTTTTTCCTACTACCTCTGTCCTGTCCTTAAATATAAGCATCTGTAGGTTTGTTCAAAGTAAAACTTATTTAACTTTGATCATTAATAATGTTTAATAATATATAAATTATCTTTACTCCTATAAAAATTTGGTTTGGTGAAGTTCTCCTTTCTGCTGTTAGGGAATTTAGGCCGCTCGATCCCCATCCAACGATGGATGTTCCGTCCATCTGCTTGCGACCCGCACAACAATAGAAGGCCGAGAAGAAGTCCGCATGCAGCACCCGCGTCGGGGCTGGGCGGAGGCCGTGTCGGAGGCGCAGGGTGGACGTGCCCGAGGAGCGGTTGCTTCGGGGCCGCCAAGGCCGAATGAGCGGCGGCCGCTCCGAGGCCAGCCATGGCGAACAGGCGAAGGCCGCGAGGCGTCTAGCACAGAAGCGACACAAGCTTGGCGGTACCCAGGCTGCGGTGGCAGCTTTCGCCGCCGGATCTGGCCGTCCTGGAGCGGCACGGAACAGCGCAGTTGCCTCACTAGGCCCGGCGGCGCGTACCCCAGTGAGGCGTCTCTGATGCGTGCTGCCCTCGACTTCCTCGCAGCTTGCCATGTTGCCGAGCTCATGCGCGGATTTGTAGAGAGAGGTGTGTTTGGAGCACACTCCAGCGTGATTCCGAATCCACAGATGGGAGCAGCACCTCCAAGCCCAAATCCATGACGAGCTCGACATTTTCTCTCGAGATCTCACGCTAGACCCGCATATTCGTGACGGTGAGGCCTCCTACTCTGCTGCTCCCACAAATATTGATTTCAGTTCTCTGTTTGATGGATTTTTGGTGGTCTCTGGTCGATTCATGAAGCTGTCCAAGAAATTGCATATTTCAATGAGATGAGGATGCTGGCAGCTCAGGGCGTGCCTGATGAGACTTGTGTTCGGTCTGCTGTGTGGAAGGCACTTAACTGGCTTGCATTCGTTTTTCTTCCTCGTTGTGTAGGATTTCGTGACTGGATGCTTGATAAGGTAGTATCATTGTGGTGATAAATGGTATATCAACTACAAAGTGACTAATTTTCCAGCTGGTCCTCAAGCAAGTTATCTGCATAAACGTTTGGTTTTCAGGGCACAATATAGGAGCACTGCAGAGTTGTTTCCAGTCTCAAGTTAACTATTATTTGCATCAGCCAGATGCATCAAATTCTTGGTAGTATGTTCTAAAACAGGACCATTGTTTCCAGGAAGTGTATCAGTGTCACTTTGCTTCCTCTCTGATATCAACTCAATATCGATATGCTTTTCTCACTGTTGACCTTAGCATTGTATTACCTGATGCAGAAACACTTTTAAAACCAGACTAATCAGCTTTCTAAAATCCTGATGGTCTTTGTTCTTTTCTGATTTCCTATAATACTTGTGCAATAAACTATATCTTAATTTCTTATTTTCTTCCCTGTTTCTATGCACCTATATGCTATCTGAGAAGCAACAATAAGCATATCTAAAACTGGAGTCCTGATAAATACCTGAATTGTTTTTGGTAGTTTGCATATGTTAGGGGAAACAATGACATGCATTTTGGCTGGCAGTAAACAACCCACTGGCCGGTGAGACAGTCTTGTTGGATTTTGTTTCTCACTTCATCTTATTTTGTGATGTACTTTATTTTTGCATTTTTATGTACCTCAATACCGGCAGGGAGCTCAATGCTGAAATCTATAGTTCAGAATTAAATTTTAGATTTTCATGTTTCATGAAATCAGAACACCATTGATTCAGCTTGATCGAGGTTAGTCAGCATGATTCAGATTGATTAATCCTTGCTTTGTGCAAGTGATTTTTGATATGTCAGAAATGCTGCATTTTATGTTGAGGGATGATTTTAATAAGACTTTTTTGGACATTTTAATTTGTTGCATTTTGTTTTTCATGCTCATGATTGCCTTTTTATCAAGCAAAGAGAACTATGTGAACAGTTAATTGGAGTACATGTTATAATAAGCGGTAGTGAACAATTATAGCGTCGATAGTGTATAAGTTGTGTTGAACCCGTAGCGAAGCACGGGCATTGAACTAGTATTACTAGATTCATCATGAAATCAACTTTCATAACATGTAACTCTTCATATTAGAATTTGCTTAATTTTATAGATATTATTAATTAGTCAATGCTAAACATATTTGATTTTGCAATTGCCTTTACTCTGTTTTGAAGTCTAATAGCCAATTTGATCCTATTTTTTGAACTTCACCAATTTGACTCTATTTTTTCAAAAATAAACATATAGATTGACCAGGTTCTATTAAACTTAGTTGACGGTGTGAAGTTGCAGGTAAAAGGTCAAGGATACCTTGGTTATTTGACCCCACTTTGCACATGTTTTCGCTCATTTGACCCTGACATTATTTTTGGAGATGTAAATATACTACATATATGAACACATGCTATTTAAAAATATTCGATAAAAATTTGAGATGATGTTTTAACATCAATTAATCAAATTTAAATAAAAGTTTGGTAAGAATCTTGTAGCATTTTGATTCGACGAGCAATATGGTATAACAAGATCCATATGGACACATTAGCAACAATTCATAGCATATTAGAAACAAACAACAGTGCGTGTCCAACAAACACAATCACACATGTTCAGTAACACCTTAGGTACATAATCATAGAAACGTGCCATCTAGCAAAAAGTTACATGTCCAAAAATAGGAATAAAACTCCATAATCAACACTATCAAGCATCTAAGGCCCCGTTTGGAACGCATGGATTTCACAGAAATTTCATAGGAATTAATTTAATTTTATAGAAAAAACACAAAAAAGGAGAAAAATCCCGCGTTCCAAACGGGGGCCTAAACCATGCTGCCAAAGCTCCCTCCACCAGAACTTCTTCCCCTCCCTCTTCGCTTCCGCTTCTGCTTCCCCTTCCCCTTCCCATTACAACTGGGTGTCTTCCTCCTTCCATATCACTTGCATTTGAAATTGTAGTCACACTTTAAGTAAGACGTAAAATTACTTAGACATATAGATATGTTGAAAGCGCATAAACAGGGCAAAGCTAAATCTGAAAAAATGGATAAAAAATTGAATAGGAATGACTATTGAATACAACCACTTGGATGTGTGTGCAGCACTTGCTTTATTATTTGTCTGTGCAAATGCATTTTCAGCTGAAGCCATGTTCCTCTTTTGTCGAGCTGTGAGGCCTCCTTTGGAGTACTTCGCTATGTGGCCAAGTTTTTGACACTTTGTGCACTTCTTTTTTTTCTTTGGTCCAACCTCATCGGAAGTCTTGATCCTAGCTACTCTTGATTTTTTCGGTTTCCACTTAAGTTAGGCTTCATGATTTTATAGCCTAGGTCAACTTTTGGCCATAGATGCTTTGATGTTATTGGGTTGAAAACATCCGCATATGTGGCTCTAAACCTCTCAACATAGTAGCCCAGGACAAAGCCATCAATGTCTACTTGCAGGCTTTTTCTGCCCATTTGCACTTTGCTCTAAATCTTTCTTTGTTTTTTTTACTGTCATGCATACATAATCATGCAAAACGGCACAATGTGTCACTGCAGATTTGCACTGACCAACACCTGGAAACACCAAATTCACATCAATACAAGGATCATCAAGATCATATGAAAATGCAGGAATATTATCATCTTCATCATCATCAGTTAGCTCAACATCAAGCTCAAAGTCATAGTCATATTCAGAGTCAGATGATGCAGCTGATTCGGTGTCATAACTGCTATCACTAAGTGCAACCAATGATTCAATATCTGAATATATGTCCTCCTTATCCACTCCTACCACCTCATCAGCATCATACACACCTCTTTTTTTTTGGATTTATTGGCTGTCTGATTATCCGCAACTTCATTAGTCAAGAAAGCTTGGATTTCTACTTCAATAGGAGGATCAGAAGCTAGAAGTGGAGTGGTTGTGGTATATAAATGCCTTCTTCTCACATTAGAATGAAACATACGTGTGGTGGGTGAGCTTTGTAAAGGGCTAGAAAAATCATTGATTTGAGCTTCGATGTGTGCTACTCCATTCTAAATATTAAAATCAAGTCACTCTTTTAGTTGTTCATTATACCTTATCACAATAGTGCCATCTTGAGGTCCATGATACAAAGAAATGTATTGCTTAGAGCCCCACTCAAATTTAGCACCGATGAAATCAAATAAGTTCATCAATGAAAGCTACTGATGTCAACAACTGTTGTCAAATGCATACTTCTCTAATATCTCTTTGGACTCCCATCTGGCAAGCTGAAATAGGACCGCACCCTGTCACTTTGATTTCACTAGACCTACACATGGCAACAAATAAAACTTTAATTAGCTAAGGGTTCTCTAAAAATTATTGGGAAATTGTTCCTTAGTTGCATTGCATCTATATCTATGTTGACACACCAGATCTGAAGATATACCTGTCTAAAACATCCTCTTGTGCCTTTACCTCCTCCATTGCTGCAGAAAAGACAACTGGAGAAAGCTTGGAAGCCAGCACCTGCCATAACCTAGCCTCGCACGTGCCTGCAGCTACCCGGCCTCGTGCCTGCCTACAGCCGCCTGGCCTCGCATGCGCCCGCAGCCCCCCGCACACCCTGCCGCTCTCTAATGTCGGCCTCCTCGCAACCCCACCAGCCTCCCACTCGCCCCCAGTCGCCAGATCTTCTCTAACCATAGCGCTTTGGAAATGGAAAAATTGGAGTTTTGATACTCTGACGGAGGGAGGCTGGATAAAGGGTGGCCGGGACAGTTTGGTCTTTTCACAGCCGACTTTCTTCTTTTCCATTTATTATTTTTTTACTAATTCATAATTCATTTTAACTCTAACGGTGTGAGGGAGTGGGTCTAACGTAACCTGCAAGTTTGAAAACAGGTCAAATTGGCAAAGTTGATATTTTAGGGTCATTTTGACTATTGGACTTTAAAATAGGGTCAAGAAAGCAATGATCCCTTTGATGAAACCTATATACTTATATTTAGGGATGGAGGAAGTATCAATCTTCGATTTCATGTTTTTCTTTTCTAGGCTTTTTGTATTCCTTGTACATGATTATGGATGACATTGTGTGGTTCATCTCGGCTCTCAAGCTCTCATTCTCCGAGGTGCCTCTAAGTACTGCAAAATGATTCTTCAACTTCTCTTTTAGGTCATCTTCATCCACTGAGCATTGAGCATTCTGCCTTTTTAAGCACATCTGCACTCAAAGCAACAAACTCCTTTACACGCGGTTTCTTTCTGCAATTCAGTGACTATCCTTTCTGGCTGGTTTTAATAACCCCCCGTTACTTGACATGTCTCTATGGGTTTGGTTGGTTTCCTGCATGCACTGGCATGTATGCGAGAGCTAGGGTCGAAAATTAATCACTATAAGGTTACACTCCAAATCTCTTTAGTTCAAAAAATGAACTACTTTTCAAAAGTGATGGTGATTTTGAAAACTTAGTTTTTTTTGATAAAGTTCAACTTACTCGCTTTAAGTATAGCCAAAGTCCAAATAGCCTCTAAACTATGTTTTGGTTTATTTTACCCCGCTAAAACATGATTTTTGGTCAATTTTCCCTCATGCAATTTGTCTTTTTTTTTCTAAATACACAAGCATAATCTTAAGATCAAACATTACGAGATAACACATGTTAAAAAATAAATTATAATTTCTTTCATCATTATTTTTATAAAGAAAAATATTTAATAGTAAAATTAATCTTTGAGATACAAAACTACATGCAAACTAATGGTAAAAAATTGAAGACATATTTTTCCAATATGTGTTATAATGTGCTTTATCATCTCATAAAGTTTTATCTTAAGATTACACTTGTGTAAAGAGAATTAAAAAAAGACAAATTACATAAGGAGGTAAATTGACCTAAAATCACGTTTTAATAGGGTAAAATAAACCAAAACATAGTTTAAAGAGTTATTTAGACTTCGGCTACTTAAGGGGAGTAAGTTGAACTTTATCCTTTTTTAACTAAAGAGGTTGAGGTTAACTTTAGATGCACCTATTTACAACCCCTACTGAGAGCCAAGCTCATCTCAACCTAGCTGAGTACATGCAAAATATTTTTTTTGGTATGTTGCATGATCAGCCAGGCTAAAAAGGGACTCTGTTTGCTTGACTACGTAAGTATATAATGTGTTAGATTAAAATAAAAAATAAATATTAACAATCACTTTTGAATTTAGATGCATGAGATAATATTTCTTATATCGCATCAAGTCTTAATCTACTTTAAAATAATTTAATATGCTAATGCTAGCATTAAGGTGCTACGCACTGCACCACGCGAGCCAGGCTCACCAAAAACATCAGAAAATTTTGTTTCCACGGAGCTAGGCTGTAGGACACGTATTGTATCTGGTAAGCCCAGCCCAACGACCGATGCGGGCAACCAATCGGCAGAAAGGTGCATGCTACCGGCCATGCCAAGCCTGCATAGGGAACCAAACGTCTCCTATATGCTTCGAGAGGGTTCAAATTCAAAATTGGAACTGGATTCTTTTTGTTATGTTCATTTAAGTCATATATATGTTTAAGAGAATATCAAATTTTATTTTCCTCAGTTTGAGGGGTGTTTTGTCTTTTTTAACAAGAAATTCATGAGCATACGATGATAGCAAATTAGAGAAGAGAAATTAAGAACGATGGTAAATAAGAGAAGAGAAAAATTTTAATGGTAAATAAAGAAAAAGATAATTTTTTTTGGGCAAATAAGAAATTGGCTCATACTTGAAGCCATTGAGGAAGCAGATATGTCGTATGCTTCTCTAGGAGACTCAGCTCCCAAAGAGCTGAAGCAAGTCCACCACTATAAATATGGATCTTTAGCCTCTCGGTCATATTTCTGGATAAATGAGGATAAAACATGATAAGCTAAATACAGACTGTACAATGTATGTTCTGAAAAAGAGAGATAAAAGAATAAAAATACCTCAACTAAGAGAGGGAACCTCCACCAGAATCATTCTCGAGCATGTTACCGCACTTGCTACGCTTTTGGAGTAGATGCTTCAGTGTGACTAATGCTGAAATATTCATAAAAGAGCACATCATTAAATTAGAAAGAAACAAGTATTATTCTTGATAAAGGCGTAAACCATTAATTCATGAATGAAATGGATATATCGTAATGCGGGCCTAATATTTATCATATAGTTAGGCAGAAAAATCAAATATCTGCTAGCCATAAGAATATGGGCGGTTTAACAGATTTTAAAAAATTCAAAAATATGCTCCTACCCAATGCACATGATACTTGCATCCTACTACCAATCAATTTGAGACGTAACACAAACTGGCGTTGGGCAATGTCCTCCATGTAGAAGGATGAGAACCACACCTCCTCCCATAGCGTGCGTTGTTGGCGGAGGAACTGGTTTTCCTTGAGGAGCCAAACTGTCGGGTCCATCATTCCATCATAGCGAGGGAATCTGAGCTTGTGGGTTGCCAGATAAGGAACTCACGGCGGCAGCTTGGGAGAAGAATCCTTTGATCGACCTGCCACAATCAGAGCTGATGGTATTGATCTCCGACCGGATGGAAGTGAACTCGGTGAAGATCTTCACGTAGTCCTTAATTCGGCGGCGGTGAGTGAGTCACCGTTGATCAGTTGAACTTTCTATTAAAAGTCTAACGCCCGTGCGCTGCTACCAACAAAAGACTCATTCTAAAATAAATTAAATTTTTTATAATATTTTGTTGACTAAACTTCTATGAATGTAACCTTCATTCAAATGTACTCCCTCCGTCCCTAGATTCTTACCCTTTTGATTTTTGGGTATCACATTTGGCCATTGATCTTATTCAATATTGTTTACAATATAAAAAATAAATAAATTATGTTTAAAGTATCTCTAATAATAAAATTAATCACAACAAAGTAAATGATATTTTTATAATTTTTTAATAAAATGAGGAGTCAAGCATGATATCTAAAAGTCAATAGTTCTAAGACAGAGGTTGTAGTAAATAGGATTACTTTGTTATGCCAAATGTTATATTATGCTCTGTATAATAAATTGCTCTACGCAATTTAAGGACAGTATCAAAAACTCCTTTTTCCTTTATCATCCTTTCTACTGTCAGCATAGGTCTGCAGCCTCTGCCTGGTAAGATAGCGGCCATCCCTAATAGAACTGTGGAGTTTTACAAAGAACCTGAAGAATAGCGTGCCTAAATGATAGAGCACACCATCGCCAAAAAAAAAAAAAAAAAAAAGAGCACACAGGCAGTAAGGCTGCCTAACCACGTGAAACGATGCACCATAGAGTTCACGGCAGCAGAATAACGGAATGTTGAAAAGGCACCTTTTGCAAAGCACACAAGGAACCAATAGAGCATACAGTAGATTAACACTGATAGGAATCAAGAAATCTTGCATGACCCACATTGCCCTGAACCCTGAAAAGCTATCCTCCCATGCTTGATTCAGGTCCCACCATTGGTCATGAAATAGGACAGGAAAGGTGCAACCTTCGTCCCATGAACATTCAGAGATAAAACCCAACTGTTAAACATTCAGACTACAATCTAGTTGAATAATAATTTGCAGAATTTTGTATAAGCCATTGTAATAAATGCTAAATAAGTATCAATATGCAATGGAGCCTGAGCTTTGCAGCACCAGTGGCACACATATATCTTTCCCAAATAATTTTACTTTTCTAATCCAGAAAGCAACAACACAGATTGCAGCTCACCAATTTAGTCCAAAATTTCAGCAAACGTGCCCCCCGCCCCCCAATGTAGAATAATTCGAGAACTGGAACTTCATCAGATGGCGCCACAAATTTCGTGGTGATAACAGTAGAAAATTAACCAACAATCCAATCAAGGGAATGATGACAACCTGAAAGAAGATAGCAAGTCACTGAGCTGAACAAACCAAGTAAAAAAACTACTGAATAAAAATACCTCAATTAGCTCACCATATGATCAAAGCTGGAGAATTCTTCAAAGCAATTATACCCCATTACAAATAATAGAAGCAAGGTTTCTTCTCCCAGAAGTTGCTTAGGTAAATAAATCTCTAGAGGCAGCAATAATAGTGGATATGATGCAAAATCCAAGAGATCTGAGTGCAAAACAATAAAAATTTCTGCTCATTTATTGCACATGAAGTTGCTTTATAAGCACAAATTTCAGGCAAACAAACTAGGATGTGTCCCAGATACCAGCTGTAATATTATTGATACTCCAGCATGCTTCTTTCTTGATGCTTTTCTTGTGTTTGCTAGTCAAAGGCTCAAAAATCATGGAAGTGCTTGATTATCGAAGACACACTACAGGAGGAAGGAGGGCATCAATGTTTGCTTATACAACTATAAGAATGATTAAATATCACAGGCGGGCAGACATTATATTTTAATCGGCACAACATATCTTGAGGTAATTGCAATGCTTTGCAAATAGTTTCTCATCATTGTCAAGACTGATGATCTATTATTTGGAATTTTACAGACAAGAAAATAACAGATTTTGATCATTCCAATTAAGTAAAAATGAGAACAAAACAAGCAAAAAGAAATTAAACAAGGGCTCTTACCTTACAGCAACATACCAAATAGGGATGACATGGGAGCGTTTCAATATCACAGGTAACCAACTTCAAGAAGATAAACATCAAAACATATATGTCTCAGAGCACATTAGAAAATCTATAGCAGTATGCGCACTTCTGGGTGATCTAAAGTCAATTAACTACTCAGAATTTGCTATTGTGAAGCGGCGTACATCTCATACACAAAGAACTCAAGAAATCCTGACAACACTATTAACCTATAATTCCACACTAGCCACAATATCGGTAATTGGTTCTATACACAATCAAGAAGCAAGTTACATACACATGATGACAATATCAGTAATTGCAACCGAAGTAGCCCGATTGTGCTGAACACTGTTTGAGTTTATTAGGCAAAATGTCTTACAAAATACTAGGTCTCTTGAAAACTATAGTTATTCTCTCAGCAGGGATCTCAACGTATCATATTGTAACACTCTCCGTTCATTATGACAAGAAATCTAGTTCAAAGTTGAATGGAAATTATTCTTCTACAACAACAATTAAAAAATAGAGTAAGATACAGTAGTGGTACTAAAATTTTTCATACTGTCAGTCATCAAAATTCTTAAAATTGGAAAATGATGACCTACATGTAGGAGAGACTCTTTCACAGCCCCGGCTCCTGACTAGTGTACTAACTCTCATTACAAGTCCAGACATCCACAAAATGCTAAAATTAACAGAAAGAAGAGTCAAAATGCTAAAATTTTACCTGAATATAGGACACGGCGTCCCTCAAAAGTCTAGGTGCCATGAATTTGAAGCAAACAAGAGCTTTGACAAAGATTGGGATGACTCAATTGAAATCGATTGGTCCGAGAAAATTCCCATATCAATCTGACCAAAGCACAAGATGATTCAGTCACATGAAGCAGGTAAGAGAACACATACTTGTTTTTGATTGACAGATTAAAAAAAAAAGGAAAGCCACGGAACCTTAATTGCGTTGGAATCCAGCTTGAAATTGCCTGTCTTGGTCTTGAAACAAGGCGTCTCCAAGATGGCAGCTTGTACAGAACTTGCACCAGTAGCTGTCTGAATTTGACAAAAAAAAAATTTACTCCCTGGATTTTCCCCCACCAATTTGATGTCCACAATCTGTTAGAGCCATCATTTATGTAATAATTTTATACAAGGGACATGTTTTCATTACCTCATCCATAGCAACAGTGGCCTAATTCACAAAAATAAAAAGTTAAAATCAGTTGTTGCCAGAAAAAAGGAATAAAAAAGCATGGGGAGTAGGGGTAAAAAAATCATGGACTGAAAATATTTGAAGGCAGTACCAAAGCAGCCATGCTGTTGAACAAGATAACAATTATTGAATTAGCATGAGAAAGTCCAAAATAGAAACCTAGTTAAGTTTTTTAGACAAAATGGGATTATTCAAGCTTATATTGAAACTATTTATCAGAACATGTTAAATGTGTGCAGGCACAAAAAAAAAGAGACAAAAAGTTCAATTGTTGGATTGAAGATTCTTTTTTTTTCAGAATGCAAATGTGAATGTTTTTATCAAAACTATTCCACATCGTACCTGCCAAATATTTTATTTTGAATTTTTTTAATGTGTTTAAATACACAATCCAAAACTTTTGTGTAGATACACAGATATACCATTCAGTAATGAAAATCTGTACTCAGTAACTGAAATAGCATTAGCAAGAGAGTTAGTGTGTCAATTGCTAATGAAAATTGATTGCTAGACCAATTAAGTGAGACCACATAGTAGCTATAATCAACTTCAATCATGCATCATTGTGTATCATGAATTACAAGAGCATTTGCACTTTTTTTCAAACTACTGAAGACAACAGAGGTAGCATGAATGTACCAGCATATAATAAGCTCTGAGAATCTGCAGCCTTTTTCTTTGGCTTGGATGCAGAGTACCAAAACACAGATTCAGGCAACCATATTCAATCCTTGGGGAAATATGGCGCCATCAACAAATCATGGTATACAAGATTGGAGCTACTAGTGCAGCTTGCTAGCACTTTTGTGAGGGACAAGACAATTTGGAGGTCCAGGTCACCTAGACAATTTCAGATCCACCGAAATATTTCAGAATGCTTCCCCTAATGACAAGAGTAAATTTTAACGAATCGAATAGAGCTCATAACTGAATGCACAATGCAGCTGGTGCTCATACTTGACAGGATGTTGTGTTTTCTGTGTCAGCATCTGAAGAGATGGGGCAGCAAGAAGTCAAATTGTGTTCTTCAGGATGGATGCAACAACCAAAAAAAAAAAAATGTGCCAAAGGTCATCGGCCATGTCATGGAGGGTGCAGAGCCTTACCCATGCGGTCAAACCTAGTCAGCACTAACACGTTCTTTGACACGTGCACATGTTCACTATACCAATTTTTTGACTACGTGGCTTTGAATTTTGAGTTACGGCTGATTTAAAACTAAATATTCTAAACCCCATCTCTATACTCCATTTTTTGCATTACGGAACATAAGCTATATTAAACACTGGATTAAATTCACTATTCTAACAGATGATATCATTCTTATGCAAAAAAGTTTAAACACAAGTGAAAATCGAATCTTTTGGTTACCATCCCCATAAGAATAGCCGAGTTCTTACAATGGTTAACCAACACCCTCAACCCGCTTTCCCCCTCCTCCTTAATCCGGGCTTGGGACCGGCTATGTCGAATGGTACATCAACATAGGCGGAGTTAAGATAAGGAAAAAAATAATAAAAAACTAACTAAAATGAAGCATGTCAATCATAAATTTTTTGAAACTGTACAGCAGAGGAAAAAGCAGCAGAGCAGTCAAAAATTAAGAGACTTTTTAAAAAAAGAAACAAAGGGAATTCTGGAAGAATCCTTCAATCTAACAGCTTGAGTGTGCCTCTAGAAAGGAATTTTTCCACAGGCTGAAAGAAGGTTGCAGACAATTAAAAATGAGATTATTGCGTTGTTTCCAAATCATCCAGGCAACCAAAATGAAGAGCTCCATGAAGAAAGGTTGTTGCATGTATTGACGGGCTTGCGCAAGCATATCCTGAAATTGCATCGACCAGTTCCAGTGAATATCCAAGAAGGACCAACATTGCTGGCTAAAGAGGCAGGAGAAGAAGAGATGGAAAGCCGTTTCTTCTCTGTTTTGGTTTCAAAGCACACAGTTATAATTATTCCCCTCAATGCTGAAATTTTTTCTCCTTAGGATGTTCCTTGTATTTAGACGATCCATGAGCAGTAGCCAAGCAAAAACTCTGAGCTTGTTACTGCATTTCGAGTCCCATAGCCATATGAAAGAGAGGGGAGGGTTCCAATATTTAAAAAGTAGGTGGTAGACCTTCGATGAAGAGAATTTCCCATTCCCCCAAATGTAACTCCAAACATCGCTTTCCTGCTCTAAAACATTTAGCTCTTCAAGCAGGGTTTGAAGTTGCTGCAGCTCCGAAAAGGCTTGTTCTGAGAGAGGGAGTTGGAATTGCATCTGGACACTGTTGATTTTCAAAAATTGAGACACTGAAATGTTCTTATTCTTTGCAAAGGAGTAGAGCCGTTGAAACTTAAGCTACAACACATTCCCATTCCAACAATCTGACCAAAAGAGGACTGTTTTCCCAGTTCCCACTGTGCAAGTTGCTAGTCCTCTAAAGATGTCACAAAGCCTAATGACATCCTTCCACCAGAATGATCCTTTTTCCCCTGAGGCATGTGGGATCTCCCCATTTGTATAGTGGGAGTTCCAAACAAGATTGCCCCAGGGAATGTCTCTCCGATTACAGAATTTGTCCAGAAATTTGAGGAGCAGGGCAGAGTTTTGTGATCTGAGATTAATAATGCCTAGTCCTCCTTTCTTTTTCGGCCTTGTACGTTTTCTCCATGCAACTAGCAGCATGTTCCTTCATTTACTCTCAGAATTGCGCCACAGACAGTGTCTTCTTGCTCTGTCAATGTAGTGTTTTCTCCATGCAACTAGCAGCATGTTCCTTCATTTACTCTCAGAATTGCGCCACGGACAGTGTCTTCTTGCTCTGTCAATGTAGTTAAGAACTGTAACTGGGACCTAAAGGGTGCACATCGCAAAAGTGGGGAGCGATTACAGAACTGAGTTAATTAGCTGCAACCTTCCTGTGTGGGAGAGAAGGGCTGAAATAGAGGAAAGTTTTCTCTCTGTTCTATCCATGAGAGGCGAACCAAAGTAGGTGAAGGGGAAGGTGCCAATCTGACATCCAAAAGTATGCGCTGGGTGTAGTGCTTGTTGCTGGTTCATGTTGAGGGGTATCATGTAAGATTTGTTGAAGTTTACCACCAGACCACTTGAGGCTGAGAAGGAGTTGAGTAGAGCTTTGAGACAGAAGAGATCCTTCTGTGAGGCTTTCATAATGATTAAGGTGTCATCAGCATATTGGATGATGGGGAATCCAGCATTGTCTCTATCGGGTAGAGGAGGATGAAGTAGACCTTGCTCATGGGCTTTGTTGATAACGCATTGCAGGAGTTTTGCTACATGGACAAAGAGGAGAGGTGATAGAGGGTCACCTTGCTTCACTCTTTTATAATGAATGGATTTAGCAGGTGCTTCGTCCAATCAAGCCACATTTGAGAGAATCCCAGACACTGCATCATGGAGAGAATGGTGTTGTGTTCTACTGTGTCAAAAGCTTTGGTGAAATCCAGCTTGAGGATAAGGGTGGGCTGCCTGATCTGTTGACTTTGAAGAATATATTCATAAGCCCAAACTAAACAGTCTTGAGTTGTCTACTTCTTAGTTCCAACTTCTAGTGAGTTCAGAAAGTTTGAACATAGGCAGAGTTAGAAAAGGAAAAAATCCATGATACAACCTTAAGCCATTTTATTTCAAAAAAAAAAAAAAAGACTAAAGAGTCATTTAGATTTCAACCTTCAATACTAGAGATGGTTTCACAATTTCATTCGGAAGAGGCAGCATCTAAATCAGCAGCTCAAGATAGCTCACCGAGGAGTGTCCCCATGCCTGTGCAGCTCCCAGTTGCACAGTTTGGGCGACCTCCTCTTTCAATGACAAGGAGCACTTCTTTAGGAAAGAGGAAGAAGCAATCAGGAATTGCATAGTTTCCAGAACGAATCTTGACATATGGCTGATGCTTTGATTGCTAGAATGTTCTACACTTGAGATATTCCTTTCAACTAGCGAGAAACCCAAACTATCCAGCCTCATACAACTTTGCTGTGAACCATGACATGGGGTGGATAGGAGTTTTCCTATCAAGGATTCACATCTGTTATTGACTAATTGTCATGTTGAAGAGTTTTCTTTTCCTCAAGGATTCACTTGCACGAATGTAACTAATGATAAGTGGTCCGCTTACAGGGAAGATGATCAGCAGAAGGCTCGGTTTGTGAGAGATAAGCGGCTTGATGAAGGCTGGTGGTACCAAGTGAAATACATCATTGAGCTCACAGAACACATTTACTCAATGTTGAGTGCTGCTGATACTGACAAGACGCGTCTTCACTTGATTTACGAGATGTGGGACAGCATGAGAGCAAAGGTGGAATCTATCATTTTCAGCAGAGAAGGATTGGGTCCCTTGTGTACTAGTCCTTTCTTCAATGTTATTAATGACATTTTACAGCAGCGTTGGCTCAAGAGCTCTACTCCACTACATTGTTTGGCACACTCCCTTAATCCAAGGTGCATTGATATCTAATTCTTGAACTTATCTTTTTGCACTATTGCTACCTAGCAGTAATTTTTCCGACAAGTTATTTGTAATTATTAGGTACTATTGTCAGCAGTGGCTTAATGAAGTTCATGCCGATGTACCCCCCCCCCCCCCCCTAAAAAAAGAGGATGGTGAATGGTGAAATTACGGAGGAGAGGAACAAATGCTTTGAAATGTTTTTTTCCCATAGCTGATGACTTGAGGAAGATTAAGAAACAGTTTGCTGATTATTCTTTAAACAGAGGAGTCTTTGCTAGCCCTGTTGCAATTGAAGATATAGCTCACTTTGACCCACTTCAGTGGTGGGGCATTTATGGGGCTAGGACACAGAGCTGAAATTGTGTCTTCTTTCAAGGTTCACAAATGTTTATCAATTACCAGAAGAATTTCCATGGAAAAGAACTTGGTCACCGAAATGCCAAAACAAGATCAAGCACTTTGTCTGGACTGGCACGTAATAATTTAGCATTGAAACGCAATATTCAGAGTTGAGACATGGATATTGACATGAGATGTCCATTATGTTCCAAATTAGAAGAGGATGGCGGGCATCTCTTCCTCAAGTGCAAATATGCTCAGAATGTTTGGAGAGGGATGCTGCTGGAAGATAAATGATTCATTCTAGCAAACTTGCCTTCACCATTAGAGATTTACAATATATTTGGGAGTGGGAGGAGGATAAACAACTGAAGATAATAGTGCTGCTTTGGAAGCTCTGGTCTGTCAGAAATGATGTTAATGCTGGGGATTGTGTTAGGCCGCCTGAGGTGGTAGTGAGTATGATAACAAGACATTATACAGAGTTCTGTGAAACTAAACAAGCTGCAGGGAATTAGGGAATGACTGAAAGAAGATGGGAGCTGCCGGCAAGAGATTATGTGAAGATTAATGTTGATGGATCATTCCATGAACTGACAGTGTGGAGGATGGGGTTTTGTGATAAGAGAT
>BCLG01002082.1:0-24345 GCA_001602295.1 Zoysia matrella
CGTGCGTTTGTTATTGTTGCAGGAAGCGCATGGTGGAGGGCTGATGGGGCACTTTGGTGTGAAGAAAACCGAAGATATCCTTGCTGCACATTTCTTTTGACCAAAGATGAGGCGAGATGTTGAACGGTTTGTCGCTCGCTGCACTACATGTCAAAAAGCTAAGTCTCGCCTTAATCCTCATGGTTTATATATGCCTTTATCTGTTCCTAGTGTTCCGTGGGAGGATATTTTCATAGACTTTGTTTTGGGTCTGCCTAGGACAAAGAAGGGGAGAGATAGTGTTTTTGTTGTGGTGGATAGATTTTCTAAGATGGCTCACTTCATACCATGCCACAAGATAGATGATGCTATACATGTTGCTGATTTGTTCTTTCGTGATATTGTTCGCTTGCATGGTATACCAAACACCATTGTTTCTGATCGTGATGCAAAGTTTCTTAGCCATTTTTGGAGGACCCTGTGGGCTAAGTTGGGAACTAAGCTTTTATTTTCCACGACATGTCATCCACAAACAGATGGGCAAACTGAGGTCGTCAATAGAACTTTATCTACTATGCTTAAGGCTGTTTTGAAGAAAAATATAAAACTGTGGGAAGAGTGTTTGCCTCATGTTGAGTTTGCTTATAATCGTTCAAAACACTCTACTACTAAGAAATATCCTTTTGAGATTGTTTATGGTTTTATTCCACGTGCTCCTATTGATCTTTTGCCCCTTCCAACATCGGAGAGGGTAAATATTGATGCAAATAAACGTGCTGAACTGATGTTAAAGCTGCACGAAACCACTAAGGAAAATATCGAATGCATGAATGCAAAATACAAACTTGTTGGCAGTAAGGGCAAGAAACATGTCACTTTTGAACCTGGTGATCTGGTTTGGTTACATTTGAGAAAGGATAGGTTTCCTGATTTAAGGAAATCTAAGTTGTTGCCTAGAGCTGCTTGTGCTTACAAAGTTTTAGAAAGGATTAATGACAATACATACAAACTTGAGCTCCCTGCAGATTTTGGGGTTTGCTCCACTTTTAACATTTCAGATTTGAAGCTTTACATGGGAGAAGATGACGACTTTGAGTCGAGGACGACTCAAATGCAAGAAGGGGAGGATGATGAGGACATCACTTCCGCAGACACAACCAAACCAATTGCACAAGGACCCATGACACGAGCTCGAGCGTGTCAATTTAATTATCAGGTCAAGTAATTTCTCATTGTCTATAGTAGTTCTTCTCAGAATGAGGTACTACTAAATCCTTGTGGTGATTTTGTTATGATTAGGAACATGGGAGGAGCACCAGGACCATAAAGCAGGATCGGACCATCAATCAGGGCTGGATTGTTTCGGTCATAACTTTGTTGAAGGCAAATGAGTACTCATAGGAAAGATCTCAAAGTCTACTTTCAGATGGGTCCAATCTCAGCTTCAAACTCCTCTAGACGTGATCAAAATCGTCAGAAAGGCGTTCGGACCTCCAGTCATGGGCTGAGGCCCATTGTATCCAGTTTAGCCCATTAGGGGCCCTCTCTAAGTTAGGGTTTTTGTTCAGATGCAAGTTTAGCCTTAGCTACTTCCTTGTAAACGCGTGTGTCGACGAGACCACCCGATTTGCTTGATTCAGAACCCCAATTTCGTGATTATATCCAGATCTGTGAGTTGTCTACCTGTTCATCTTGTTCTTGCTTGTTCTCAATTGCTCGCAGGTTCAGGGTTGTTCTTGGCACAGCAAGAACAACAACAAATCGGAGCCGGTGTACTTGTTGCTAAGGCGCAGCAACCCTGTTGGTTGTTGTAGTCGGACAGCCAACATCGAATCCCCCCCAAATCGAAGCTATCCTCCTCTCATCGAAAGATCGGGATCAGCCCCTACCATACCAACTGGAGTGTCCGACAAAGTGCCGGAGTGTTCGGTCAGTCAGAATGTGATCCAACGGCTGCTTTTTGGAGTCCGGGTATTTATACCCACTCAGCCCCTTTTGAGAGGGCTGGTGGCTCACTTTTGAACAACACACTCTGAGCTCCAAAAACACTCTCCCACTCCCTTCCAAAGCCTAAGCTTGCTGGACTTAAGCTAGAGATTGTGAGAGAAGTGCTTTCACTCTCATTGAGCATTTGCGGCACTGTCGAGCTTTGATTCGAATTTGTTACTCTTGGAGCTTTTGCTCCAAGACAGCTAGGCGAGCCCGAGAGCTTCCAACTTGTGTGGTGGCGTCTCGGGAAGTTTGTTCACGCCTTCTTGAATGGGATTTGCTAGTGGAGAACTCAACCTCACCTTTGTGGTTGGTTGAGTAAGAGAAAGGATCGAGTGAGATCCAGTTCTTTATAAACCTCTCAACGAAGACGTAGAGTTCCTTCGTGGTCTCGAATTTTGGAGTAAAATCTTGTGTCTCCTTGTGCACTTTTCATTCATGCAAGCTCATATTGTTCTTGTTGTTCATATTAACAGATTTGCTTCGATCTACTTGCTCACTATTCTCTAGCTTGTTTAATTGCTTAGATATACTTCCTATATCATATTCTAGTCTTTTGATTCAAGTGGAATTTGCTAGAACACGCTAAAACTTGCTTAGATTCAAATTTCGTCCAAGTGCCTATTTGATCGGAGTGTCCGGCACTTTACTGGACAGTCCGGTGACTGGAATATCCGACACATTACCGGAAACTTCGGTGGTCTGACAGTTCGTTGAGTTTATTTTTTTTCAAGAATTATTGTAGGTTGCCTATTCACCCCCGTCTAGGCAACTTTCAAAAAACCAAAAAAATTGAAGCCAATTTGGAGAAAATTCATAAAGAAGCATGATGATTTAAGAGGATTTGAGTCAAGCTAGAAATTGTTGTACTGTGGCCCAAATTCTATTTAGATTAGGACTCAGATAGAGGTGCGGTTAGGACTAGTACCCAAAACAGAACAGAAGCAATTCAAACCAAAATATGGGTCCCATCAAGAGGGATAACTAGAAGTTCTATAGCACCAGCAGGGCGGGCCCTGAGCTGGTGCGGATGGTGCAGCCGCACCGGGCCTCCATGAAACAAGGGGCCCCTGATCTGAGCTGGTTTGTAGTATACAGTGTTAATCATTTTCTAATTCCAGCCTGCTAAAAAAATCAGCCCACTGTAGCCACATCCAAAACCCACAACGCCTGAAGACCCACATAATTACAAACGTCAGGCACCGTTGCCGCCGCATCATCGATCCACAATTCACGCGATCACCACCGACTTGCTCACCGCCGCCAATAGCAAGGCCAGAAGCCTTGCCGAGTGGCGATCTTGAGCAGTCTGATCGTGAGACGCGCGTAGCACGCGCTGCGGCCTATGGCTGTTCAGCGCTGCACCCCCGACCGCGAGCATGAATCGTGCACGGAGATGCACTGCTAGCCACCGGAAAGCATGCGTGAGGGAGGTTTGTTTCCAGTGTCTGTTCGATTCATGTTATATTCTCAGCAATTCTTACTCTATCAATCTGTTCTCTGCCATTCTCCCTGAAGCCCAATTACATTTCACATGCTTACTCTTGAAAATTTATGAATCGTGTAAGTGATAGGATGGTTTTCTTTTTAAATCCACATATATTGATTTTGTACTTTGTTTTGTGCACATTCGTACTTAATAATGAATCACATATAGTAGTTTTTTAGTATTTCCATAATGTTTTGATTTTGGAGAAACCAGTCAATTCTAGTAGTAGATAATGAATTTTTTATGATTAAATAAAAATATATGAACTTAAAAATCCATCTTATTATGTTTCATGTCAATGGGGGCCTCCGTTCTTCATCTCGCACTAGGCCACCAAATTCTCAGGGTCAGCCCTGCGCACCAGATTCTCGATAGGCCAAGAATGAAAGAGGTCCCATGGGGTCAAGTAGGGTTTTGAGAGACTGAGAACCACTTGTATTTTTTTAGAGTTGTTCTTATAGAATTTCGGGTTGGCTTTACTAAAATCCTATTCTGTTATCACAACTGCTTCTATGCCATTATCTAGGGTTTTCTACAAGATTCATCTATGTTGTTCGTAATAGGGTGTAAACTTGTGTCATACTCGCAATATTGCTTCAAGATCCAAGGGCTACATATATCGAGTATCATTTTCTAATATTTCCCAACAATCCAAAGGGGACCTGTGAAGATGCAAAATTGACATCAAAACTTGTCCCCGTAAATCTCATTTGACAAAACTACATGCCTAAGCTCGATCAGTATGACAAACACTGATATTGGAATCCTCCAGTCTCTAAGAATTTTTTCTTTCCCTAGTTTCTGTAACAGAAGTTCCCATCCACCGTAAGTTTGGAAATCTAAGGGTATCTTTCTCAACAATTTTACCTGCTTCTTAGAAAAATCAAAGACTTGAGCTTTTGGGTTTCCTAGAAAATCAACATGCCAAAGGCATTTCAAATATCTCTCCCTCTCTCTCCTCTCTCGCCCTTCTCATAAACAGTGAGTGGAGGTGATAGTAGGGTCGGGGGGGGGGGAGGGTGGTGGTGATTATGGGGAAATGCAGATGTGATGGCAACGATGGTGGCAATGACAATGTACTAGTGGGGACAGCATGGTGAGGTGATGAAGTCGCTAAGACACCCAATGCCCCGAGAACAAAAGATTTACCGTCAGCGCTTGGCCACTAGGATCTACGCTGGCTTGCATGTGTACATCAGGCATAAGCTTCCAGGCCTAGATTTTGGTGGTTTTAGACCAAACCAGTCAAGCTAGGTTTCTTAGGTTCACAAGTTTTCAGAAAAATCAAATTATTTCAAGTAAACAAAAAAATGATCCGCAAACCGAAAAAACCTGAGACAAGTTTTGTAACAACCAGATTTTCTTACCTTTTGATAAGACTCGATCTCACGTATTTTTGCAATCCTTGATGTTTAGTGAGCACATTTATCACAAGTGATCAATCAAAAAACCATAACAGAATAATTAAACATGGATAAGATAAATTATTTCAATGAGATCATCCATAAAACTTATTAAACATCTCAAAGCGGAAGATGACTAAAACAATAGCGGAAACAACAAGTGGAAGCAAATGCCAAACAGGCTCCTCTCCATAGACAACTCAAGTGTAGCAGAAACCTCTTTCCTCGTCTGGAAAGTAGTCGTAGCCAAACTCCTGACAGACATCTGAAAAGGATGGGTGTGAAAAGCCATGAGTACGTGAATACCTAGCAGCAATGTATGCATGCAAGGGTATATTCAAGCATGTAATCTAGCTCAAGTGCTAAATGCAATATTAAACATTTTGCTTTAAAGATGCAAGAAGTTTTATTTTAAAACTGTCAAATTTTATTATCTTGCCCCGCAGGAATCTCCATTATTCCGAACGAGGGTTTATTTTAAATGCCGATGTAACCTCCACACCCAGCCACAGCCAAAGACTGGAGTCCAAAACAATTTATAATAGAAGGTAGAGGAAAGAAAACAACACTAATCATCCTAGAAGCTCTCAGGCAGTGTCCCTCCATGGGACATGGCAATGCGCATTGACTGTAACTCTGCAAAGTGCATGCATCTGGACCCAAGCGATGTGGTGCCGTATTAAGGTTAGTAGCCAAATGTAATGATCCACACAAGACCCATCTACATGGTTTGACAAGCGTTACCCGCCCTCTAGGATAGGGGATCCTAATTGCCTACGCAACCGGGTCATAGAGCTGTGAGGATCCTAGGGTATCTTGACCTCGTATGGGGGTTCGCAAACCAACCCACACTAACACAACACAGCCAGTCAATGGGTAAGCAACCAATCTCGACAAGCTTCAAGATCAAGCTAACTGGCCATACAATGTAGCATGATGTGCATCGTAAGCATTGGAGACATGTGACACGATGAACCGGTCCGCATATGCTAGGGCAAGTGTCATACCCTGATTTCCAGAGCATCTTGCGCTTACCGTACCAATCTCTTGATCAGTAGTTGGCACTCGCAAACATGGTGATAACATTGCACATATGGGAACAATACATAGGTTGTCCGTACAACTAGGTCCGGCATACAAGATCTTAGATTACAAACTAGGGAGTTGACTACATCAACTCTTATTCAACCGTTACATAGATTAAACACTACGAGAACCACAGGCAACTTGAATATAGGGTGAGACGTCCACTCATCGTAATCTGCATCTTCCTCTTACTCTTCTTCATCTAAGAAAAATTTTCAGCAAGGGGTGAGTACTTAATGTACTATGTAACAGCCCGTAAATCCAACCTTGGGCCGCTTTCTCTTGTCACAATCGGCTCAGCCGACCTGCTAATCTCCCGTCGATCCCAGCCGTCCCTCACATTCGATCGAACGGATGTCCTCCTTCCCCACCAACCGCAGCCCACCTAAATACTCCTCCCTAACCCTAGCCGCCACTGCCCCCAACCCCACGCACTCCTAGCCACCGCTCGCACGCGCGCCCACCCTGATCGTCCTCTGCACCGCGCCGCCCCAAGCCGCCACGCCATGCTGGAACCTGGCCATCGCCCCCGCTGTGCGTGTCGTCCCAGCCCGTCCTGCGTTGCGCGCCACCCCGCACTTTGCCTCGCGCAGCCTCAACCCTAGCTGCTGTGCCGCCCGACCCTGCCCACGGCAGCCCGTCCACTCTCTTCTACGCGCCGTCCATCTTCGACCGCGGCAACCTCATCTTTGTCCGTGTGGTCCACGCACCTTCCTCGACCTCGACTTCGACCGTGCCCATGTCAGGTCCGCACCGCGACCTCTGCAACGCCCGTTGCGGTCTGTTTCGGGCCGTGCCCGTCATGCGCCGCCCCATGCGTGTCATCTTCCCCGTCTCCGCGAGGCCCCATCTGCACACCAACCTTGTTGAGCCTCGCTCCGCGTCATCCCTGTCCGCGTTCTGTTGGCCGTCTACTTCCCCGACTCGTCTAGTAGCCGCCCCGTCTTCGTCGTTCCCCGTCCATGCTCGTCTTCGTTTGCGTCGCACTGACCCTGTCCCTGTGCCACGTTGACCTCGTCGAGCCCCGCGTCATCACCACGCCGTCCCCTTCCTCAGCTGCCTGACCTCGTCCCTGACGCCGTTCCTCGACTCGCTGTCGTCAGTGCGCTGTCCTATCTCCGTTGACCTCTCGTCGTTCCCATAGCAGCCGTGCTCATCCTTGCGTGGCTTCTAATGTGGACATCCCTTCATTGGATACACACAACGCTCCTCCACCTACTATAACTCGTGCACAACAATTGAATTTAGACTTGAAATCGTTCTCAAACACATGTATTCCTTCCTTTGAGAATAGATGGCTAGCTAATGATTTTATTGTGATTAGGAACATTGGAGAGGATCAAAGGAAGCATGGAGAAGGATTTGGAGATGCTCAAGACCAGCAAGACACGTTTGACCCCGGAGGAGAGTCAATCCAACTCGAAGTTGAGTTGCCCCTAGATTTCAAGAGCAGTCCGCACTAAAACGGACGCCCAGGTCACATACGAGATCCGTTTTCGATGTTCTAGATATGGTTGGAAAGCTAAGAAGATAACTTTCCAACAGCACCAAGGTCAACTCCAAATCCAACTAGAATTAGCGGGAATCGTTAAAACAAGATGACGTCCAAAAACTGCCCTGGGTGCTGTGACACTATCTTTTTTACCTTTTGGGCTGTGTATCTTTTTAAGGTCCATTAGTGTTAGGATTTGTCCCTCAGATCATCCCAAACTCTATATAAGCTGTAGCCACCGTCATTAGGGTTAGGTTTTGATTAGTTTTCATCTGTTTCTAAATAGTTTTACCTTTTGACGGTTTGTTGGTTTTTCCAACTTTGTTATTTAATTTAGATTTCGCAACTAAGTTGCGTTCTTCCATGTTCTTGCTTGTGTTCTTCGATTCGGAGGCTGGGATTAGCCTTCTTGGCGAGGTCAATTGTGTCTGCATGGTTGACAACCACAGGAGAAGTGGTGCTGCGATTGCGAGGTTCGAATCATGTTGATTTGAAGACAAATCGATTGTGCGTCACATCACCAAATCGAGAGTTACCATGATCTGACGAAAGATCGGGAACTACATACACATCAAGTGATAATCAAAGCTTCAGGTATATCGTCGGGTTCACTTCTATCCTTGTTGATTTTGCATTCATCCTATCGTCCACAGGAAAGCTGCAACAAAAAAAATAGATCATTAGATGTTTCCCTGTCCAAGCCATGTTTAGCCTTTGCATAATTTTATTTCAGAGTTCGTAGTGTTGAGTTTGTGTCTCTAGTTTGTGTTTTGGTTGCTGGATTTGAAATTTTTTGCATTCAATTGTTTTTCTTCATCGTTCATCGTTTGCATCATTCAGATCAGTTACAGTGTTTACATCTGTTATTTGTTTCCTTTACATCAAAATTTTATCCCACCCACGCACCTCATATTTCGACCACAAACAGATCCACCCTTCATAGATCCACCTCTCCATAATCATCTGCTGCTCAATCATCTACAAAATCATCACCCGATTTCCATCGATTGCGTTTCACACTTCCAAAAACGTGTCCCGGGCACCCTTCAGTAAAACGGACATTACTTTCTCATACGAACTAAAAATCAGAAGATTTTTTTTTCAAATTCTCAGAACGAAAAGATAGTGAAAATTCAAAAGAAAAATAAAAAAGTGACATCGTCGAGGTGACATCATTGTCTTGTGCTATACCGTGCTGATTACTGATCTTTGGAGCTGCGTCTGTTGCTGATCTTTGTGTCTTATCATTGTTCACATCTAGATTTTTCATTAGATTTGACTAGAAACTAGAATTACAAACTTGAAACACTTATGCAGCATTACTATTGTTTTAGAATTGTGTTCTACTAACCATTATTTTAGTCCTCCAAGCTCCACATATCCACCTCGGATCAGCACTGCATTTGACTCTGCAAATATAGAATTATGACTCTCTGGTGTCTCTCCTGCCACCGGTTGTACCATCCTATGCCTTCATTGGTTAGCACCGTGTAATAACTTGATAAGTCATTTCCTTTTGTATATCTGCCACCCACAGATCCTACACCACCATAGTGTAGGGATAATATCCTGCTTTGATTCTTTGTTGCTTCTAACCATGGCAGGAAAGGGTAAGTCTGGAAGTGATAAGGGTGCACCTTCTGAAGCTACCAACTCCCTAAATGACTTCGCTGAATGTGTAAGTCAAAATCAACTTGCTGACACTCTTGCTAAGTTCAATCAGAGGATGACCAAGCAATTCAATGCCATAGAGATTCACTTCCGGACAATGAACTAGGAAGAATTACAGCGTCTCTCAACTCGTACGACAACCTTTGAGAGACGTCGACCACAACATAGAGAGAAAGAGGAAGACAAAGTTAATAAGGAGAACTACTCCGAGGATGACGTTGACAATGATAGAGAACAATAAAACAGACTGCGCGATCGTCAACGCCGTAACCACCAAGGTATGAGAGGTAATGAACATCGTGCTTCTTACGAACCTTTCGCTAAGATTAAGTTTACCATCCCACCCTTTTCTGGTAATTATGATGCTGAAGCTTATCTTGATTGGGAGATAGTTGTAGAGAAAAAATTTACATCTCACTTAGTTCTTGAACAACATAGAGTTAGACAAGCTACTAGTGAGTTTCGAGATTTTGCTGTAATATGGTCGACTGATCTTTGCAAATCGCATTTGCAACCTGATAATTGGGATAGATTAAAAGATGCTTTGCGTAACCGTTTTGTCTCTCCTTCCTATCAAAGAGATTTGCGTAAAAAATTGTAACACTTAGAACAACATGATAAATCTGTTCAAGAATATTTTGCTGAGTTACAAAAGGGTATGATGCGTTGTGGGATAGAAAAAGACATTGAGGATACTATCTATCATTTTTATGCCAGGTTGCATCGTGAAATTCAAGACATAATTGATTATAAAGATTATGATTCTGTCGAGTAGTTGTTCTACTTTGTTGTGCTTGCAGAAAAAGAATGGCAGGGACAACAACTCCAGAAAAGTACAAGTACATACACTCCACCGTCGACATTTACTTCTTCGACCACACGTACGCCACCACCGTCCAACACAGTAGCAGCACCAAAACCAGCCCCTTCTGCGCAATCTTCGAATTCTTGTAAGCCTTCTTTGTAGGTACCCAACAAGAGTACATCCTCCAGTACCTTGACCAAGACATTCCTCCAACATCAAGTGCCATAAATGTCATGACATGGGACATATGCAGCAAGATTGCCCAAGTCAGCGGGCATACATTGTTACTGAAAATGGAGGATACATAAGGACTTCGGATGTTGAAGACAAAGAATCTGATGATAAAATTTTTGACGATGATGATGGCCAAGTATTTGGTGCCGATGATACTTTGGCTTACAGGACCATCATTGTCCAACGAGCGCTCCCCGCACAGGTACACCCTGATAAGATTCAATGCCATAATCTGTTTCAGATTTACTTTATGATTAGGAACCGACATGCACGTGTGATCATTGATGGTGGGAGTTGCAACAACTTAGTGAGTACTGATTTGATCACTAAGCTTATCTTACCCACACGGTCACATCC
Organism: Zoysia matrella; assembly: GCA_001602295.1. Classification (NCBI taxonomy): domain Eukaryota; kingdom Viridiplantae; phylum Streptophyta; class Magnoliopsida; order Poales; family Poaceae; genus Zoysia; species Zoysia matrella. Next base: position 10,506 of record BCLG01002082.1, read on the forward strand.
ACATCCGTACCATATCTAGTTGTTGAACGACTCCTGTAAGGCAAAGGTAACAAAAACTTGTCGAGTCCCTTTCTCCATTGGCACCTATGTTAATTCTGTGGATTGTGATGTTGTACCTATGCAAGCTTGTTAATTGTTATTAAGTCATCCATGGGAATATGATAATGATGCTATCTATTATGGTAAAAATAATAAATATACCTTCATGTATAAAGGAAAGAAAATTACTTTACTACCTTTGACCCCTGCTAAAATTGTACAAGTTGATAGGGATAGACTTGCTAATGAAAAGAAAGAACATACATCTGAAAATCAGCAAGTAATAAATTTGAAAAGTCCTGTAATGTTTGCAATAAAATCTGATCTTGCTAAAATTTATGATGAAAAAGCTTCGTGTTATACTTTGACATGCAACGATGCATTGTTTTCACTTGAGGATCTTGCTTCTTCTTTGGATGCTCCTATTGCTAACCTTTTGAAGGATTATCATGATAATTTTTCACCCATTCGAGGAATTGGACACCAAATTAACATGATTCTGGAAGCGAACATGAATTGACCCACGCCCTCAACACAATGGGACCACATCGAAGCATAAGATGAGCTTGAGTCGAGGATGACTTTGATTCAGGAGGGGGAGGATGATGAGGACATCCTTTCATTAGATACACACAATGCTTCACCTACTATAACTCATGAACAACAATTGAATTTAGAGGTGTGCTCGTTCCTAAACACTTGTCTTCCTTCCTTTAAGAATAGATGGCTACCTAACAATTTTATTATGATTAGGAACATTAGAGAGGATCAAAGGAAGCATGGAGAAGAATTTAAAGATGCTCAAGACCAGCAAGATACATTTGACCCTGGAGGAGAGTCAATCAAACTCAGAGTTGAGCTGAGTTTTTGGCTGTGTATCTTTTTAAAGTCCATTGGTGTTAGGGTTTGCCCCAAAGGTTGTCCTAAACTCTATATAAGAAATAGCCACCATCATTAGCCTTCTTGGCGAGGTCAATCATGTGTACACGGTTGATAACCATAGAAGAAGTGGTGCTGCGATTGCGGGGTTCGAATCATGTTGATTTGAGGCTGAATCGATTGTATGTCACACCTCCACCAAATCGAGATTTACCACGACCTGACAAAAGATCGAGAACCACGTACACATCAGCTTCGACCACGTGGTCTTCATCTCGTTCATCCTCGCGCTGACCTCGATCGAGAGCTGCTCATCGCTGGCAGCGTCGTCCTTGTTCAAGTTCTGGCCAGCTGCACCGTTCCCCAATCCGCAACCGTTGCCGTCCGTCTCTGTCACCACTCCGTTTCCATGTGAGTCTTCAGTAGCCTTACCTAGTCTCTTGTTCCCTGTTGAGCGCTGTGTGTGGAAGAGCTGGTGGTGACCGTTCTTTGAGCAGGGTCGGTGGATCTTGGTGTCCATCAGTTCGTGTTGTCTGCTCATCCTTCTCCAGGCTGCAGAGCTTGCCGTGCTGTTCAACCCTTCCTCTGCATCGCAGATCGAGTGCTGGAAGTGTCATCTAGTGAGCTGCTTGTCCCTGTCGCTTTTTCCTTTGTTTCGAACCTTCGTGCTGAGCAGTGGTGTAGTGTGCGGGTCTGAGTGCCGTGCTGCTGGGTCATCGCATTGTCAAGCTCTTCGTCCTATTGCCTGAGTTCATCGTCGACTTCATTCCTTGGTCATCATTTCTGTTGGTTGAGCTTTGAACTCTCTGTGGCAAGAGGACCAAATCGTCGGAGCGTGAACACATCTTGGGTGCCAGGCCGCCTACAACCAAAGGCTATCGTCGGAGGTAGGTGGTGAAATCATCGAGATGGAGTTGCCACCGTCGCTGTTCTGTCACCTCCGCTGTCGTTTCCTTTGTGAGACCGTGTTCCCTCTCTTCATTTTCGCATCTTGTTGGTCTGCTGTGTTGGGAATAAGGCATGGTTGGCGTTTTGTTTTCAGATCGGGGGATCACTACCATCTTCCTGCCTGGGCACCCAAGATCTGAGCCATGCCAATCTAAGCTACGCCATCTTCACCTCAGCCTGTGTTCCCACAGCTTCTCTTTGGTTCTTGCTCAAGTCTTGGTGAGGATCTATGTTCTCTGTTCAGATTCTCGCTGTATCATTTTGATGTGAGTACTACCTTTTCCATCTTCTTCCTTCCTTGGCCAGATTTGCAGCTTTGAGCTACGGCGTTCTGTGCAGGTTCAACGGGCCGCATCATCATTCCTGGGGTCAGCTCACCGATCGTCTCCTCGAAGAGTTTCCCGTGCCATCGACGCCGTCGGCTCTTCGTGGAACCAAGCCACGATGAGCTCTATTCTCTTGTCGCCTTCCTGGTCACTTAGCAAGGTACATAAGTCGTGGCTGCGAGTTGGTGCTGAAGTCTAAGTTTATCGTTGTGTGCAGAGATCGTTCCACCTTCGGGCCAAGGTCACACGGAGTCGGCTGTGACCGAACCCAAGTTCAAGGTTGTTCGGTCCACCCGAGTTCCAGCGTCATCTCTAATCGGCCTTCAACTTTGCAGCTTTGCTTCAACCTTGGCTCAAGTTTGGGCGAGTACTTCTACCCCTTTGTTCCCTTCCCATTGTTAGGTCGATCCGTAGCTCATGTGATGTCCAGTTTAGTTTCAGGGCAAAGACACGCTGAATCGGCTGTGTCCAAGCTCTAGCTCATCTTTTGTGGACCGATCTGTTGAATTGTTGAATCCGATTCAGTTTTGTTGCAGGGACACGCCAGTTCTGCTGTGTACAGGCCCCAAATTGTTTTCTGCCAGCCGATCTGTGTTCTGTTGTGATCGGGACAGTTTTGGGTCTGGGACACACGGTTCGGCTATGTTCCGACCCCAGCTCTGTTGTTGTCGGATGATCTGTGGGTGTTTGGTTGGTGCTGCAGCAATCGGCCTAGTTTTAGGTCGTGGTCACACAGGTTTGTCCGTGTCTGAGCTCTGTTTCGTGGACTGTTAGGTGAGCTGTGACCGTGCTGCGGGTCACGCAGCCGATGCTGTGTCTAGGCATCTGGACACGTGCGCGTGATACAGTTGTGACCTAGCTTTGGGTCACATAGCCGTGAAACCCCAATTCGTGCTCTAGTCATGCAGCCGATGACTATCCCGTGGTTCCTGATCTTTCGTCAGGTTGTGATAACTCTCGATTTGGTGGAGATGCGACACACAATCGATCCGGCCTCAAGTCAACACGATTCGAACCCCGCAATCACAGCACCACTTCTCCTCTGGTTATCAACCGTGCGCACACGCTTGACCTCACCAAGAAGGCTAATCCGTGCCTGTGAATCGAAGAACACAAGCAAGAACAAGGAAGAACGCAACTCACTTGCGAAATCTGGATTGAATCGCAAAGTTGGATAACCAACAAGCCGTCAAATGGCGAAACTGTTTGGAAACAGGATAAAACTAATCAAAACCTGTCTCTAATGACGGCGGCTACTGAATTTATAGAGTTTAGGTCGACCTTAGGGGCAAACCCTAATACTAATGGGTCTAAAAAAGATACAAGGCCCAAAGGCCAAAAGATAGTGTCGCAGCACCCAACAAGTTTCTGGACGTCCTCTTGTTTTAACTATTTCCGCTGATTTTGGTTGAATTTAGAGATGAGGCTGGTTCCGTTGGAAAGGTTGTCTTGTTAGTTTCCAACCATATCTGGAACGTTCAAAACGGAGCTCATATGAGACCGGGGCATCTGTTTTAGTGCAGGCTGCTCCAGGAGCCTGGGTCAGGCTCGAACCCGAGTTGTTTGGAACTCCTCCGAGGTCGAACGTGCGGTTCTGATCTTGAGCATCTTCAAGTCCTTCTTCATAATTTTCTTGACTTTCTTCAATGTTGCTAATCATGATAAAGTTATTAGGTAGCAATCTATTCTCAAAGGAAGGAAGACATGTGTTTTAGAACGAGCTCACCTCTAATCGCAACTGTCGTGGGTGGGTTTCATCAATACTACTTTGAGGACTCTTGTGTGTATCTATAGGAGTGATGTCCTCATCATCCTACCCTTCTTTTTTTTAGTCATCCTCGACTCAAGTTCATTGTTGGGACCTCGACTCCACAATGCCCTGCAATCTGCATAAATAGGTGGAGGCTACGGCGGTATTTGAATGCATTCACTTAGTGGTTCAAAGATTCTTATAATCTCATAATTCTCCCTTTCTTGATGGAAGCCGTCCTCGGCTTTCTCCTTTGGGTATCATGATACTTCTGTAAATAGTTAGTAACAGAAGCGTACAAATAGCTAGAAAGATCACGACATGCAAACATGCATCTTTGCACACTAAAGCATCACATAGAGTATTTTTATCACAAAAATCAGCAAGATCATTCTTTTGAGAAGCCATAAAGTGTGTTTTCTTAGAAAAACTAGATAAATATGACATGGCATGAGATTTTGTATTTCCATCATCTAGTTTGTCAATTATTTTCATCATGCAAGAGGACTTTAAATTTGAGCAAATATAAATTCTATGCACCATAAAGACACCTCTAGAATCATAATTACCTATAACATTAAAATTGGTTCTAGTAAACAAAGGCAATTCAGGTTTGGAAAATATGATCCTCTCTACTATACCAAAGTCACGAAAAGAATCATATTCAATATAACTCACAGTGTTTGGAAAAGCTAGCAATTTCAGCTCATCATTTTTACATGTAATGGGTGTTAAATGTTTAATTTTAGCACTAGCGAATGGATAAAAATTAGGAGTTTCAAATTTATTCACTTCTTGTTGCATAGGAAGAATAGAAATATCAGCACACAACTTTTCCTTATCACAAGAACTAATGGGCAATTCAAACAGTGACAAAGATAAATGGATAAAAGGTGATATTAGCGGTCGCTTTACAAAAGTAGGATAGACAAAAGATTTTAGCACAACAAAATTATTGTCACCTTTTTTAGATCGATGTTCAATAATTTTCTTCTCATTTACAGCAATACCATTTCTCATGTTATCATTAGTCTCATCTTGGGCTATGCATGGAACATTGTGTATCTCTTTTTTTTTCTTGCATGTATCACTTTCATCTTCTTGTTTGATCTCAATTTTTTGCAAAATGTATCAATAAAAATTTTTCTCATAAAAATTTTAGCATCACTCCATGTCAGAGGATATTTTTTTTCATTATGTAGAAATGTTGCCACAAAGTTAAAGCATGATCAACTAATGCATGACCAACATTCAAAAGCTTTCTCCTTTCACTCATACGGCACTGTCCAAATAGATTATCTATATCATTTTCCCAAACAATATATTTAGTAGAATCTAAACCATCGTATGATGGAAGAGATGAAAGAATATAGTTACTCGTGGAAGGACATGATGTAGCAATGGTCTGAAACTTATACGTCTTTTGATTATGTGCAACATATCTTTGCGGTAGATTACATCTCGCAAAGTTTGTCGTCATATTATTGTATTCACCTCCTTTTTTTCGATCATGGTTAGAAAATAGCATATATACAGCAAAAATATTATTTCTGCAACTACAGTGAGTGGGTGGTGAAATTTCGCAAAAGGAAATGCCTTACCGAGCTCTTGCAAGATTCTTACCAAAGCAAAGCAAAGTGATGTGCACGTGGTTCCTGATCTTTCGTCAGGTCGTGATAACTCTCGATTTGGTGGAGATGCGACACACAATCGATCCGGCCTCAAATCAACACGATTCGAACCCCGCAATCGCAGCACCACTTCTCCTCTGGTTATCAACCGTGCGCACACGCTTGACCTCACCAAGAAGGCTAATCCGTGCCTGTGAATCGAAGAACACAAGCAAGAACAAGTAAGAACACAACTCACTTGCGAAATCTAGATTGAATCGCGAAGTTGGATAACCAACAAGCCGTCAAATGGCGAAACTGTTTGGAAACAGGATAAAACTAATCAAAACCTGTCTCTAATGACGGCGGCTACTGAATTTATAGAGTTTAGGTCGACCTTAGGGGCAAACCCTTATACTAATGGGTCTAGAAAAGATACAAGGCCCAAAGGCCAAAAGATAGTGTCACAGCACCTAGCAAGTTTCTGGACGTCCTCTTGTTTTAACGATTTCCGCTGATTTCGATCGAATTTAGAGATGAGGCTGGTTCCGTTGGAAAAGTTGTCTTGTTAGTTTCCAACCATATCTGGAACATTCAAAACAGAGCTCATATGAGACCGGGGCATCTGTTTTAGTGCAGGTTGCTCCAGGAGCCCGGGTCAGGCTCGAACCCGAGTTGTTTGGATCTCCTCCGGGGTCGAACGTGCGAATCTGATCTTGAGCATCTCCAAGTTCTTTTTCATGATTTTCTTGACTCTCTTCAATGTTCCTAATCATGATAAAGTTATTAGGTAGCAATCTATTCTCAAAGGAAGACATGTGTTTTGAAACGAGCTCACCTCTAATCGCAACTGTTGTGGGTGAGTTTTTTTAATACTACTTTGAGGACTCGTGTGTGTATCTAAAAGAGTGATGTCCTCATCATCCTCGCCTTCTTGTATTGGATTCATACTCGACTCAAGTTCATTGTCTGAACTGTCACTCCACCATGCTCTGGAACGTGTATTAAAAGGTGGAGGCCACGGGGGTATTTGAACACAATCACTTGGTGGCTCAAAGATCTTTTTAATCTCATCATCAGTCTCCTCTGGGTTGGTTCTGTAGGCGGCGCGGTTTGGTAAGCTCGCTCTAGGAATCAAATCAATCTGGTGCTCAATCCCTCGAATGGGTGGTAGTCGTGGAGGTATCTCGTGTGGAAAGACGTCATGATACTCTTGCAAAAGGTCAGAAACAGAAGAAGGCAAAGAAGAAGCAAGATCCTCGAGTGAAAACAACGCATCCTTGTATAACAAAGCATAACATGAAGCATTTTCATCATGGATTTCAGCAAGGTCAGATTTTGTTGCAAGCATTACAGTACTTTTCAATTTTATTGCTTGCTGATTTTCAGGTGTAGGAGGCTGTTCTTTCTTCTCATTAGCAATTCTCTCCCTATCAGCTTGTACAATTTCAGCAGGGGTCAAAGGTAATAAAGTAATTTTATTTCTTTTATGCATGAAGGTATATTTATTACTTTTACCATAGTGGATAGCATCATTATCATGTTCCCGTGGACGATCCAATAATAATGAACAAGCTTGCATAGGTGCAACATCACAATCCACAGAATCAACATAGGTGCCAACAGAGAAAGGGACTCAACATGTTTTAGTTACCTTTGCCTTACCGGAGTCGTTTAACCACTAGATATGATACGGATGTGGATGTGGCCGTGTGGACAAGTTTAGCTTAGTGATCAAGTGAGTACTCACTAAGTTGTTACAGCTCCCGCCATCAATGATCACGCGTGCACGGCGGTTTATGATCACAAAGTAAATCTAAAATAGATTATGGCGCTGAATCTTATCAAGACATACCTGTGCGGAGAGTGCTCGTTGGACAATGATGGTCCTGTAGGCCGTAGTATCATCACCACCAAATACTTGGCCATCATCATCGTCAGGAATTTTATCATCGGATTCTTCATCCTCAACATCCGAAGTGCTTACGTATCCTCTATCTTCAGTAGCAATGTATGCCCGCTGGCTTGGGCAATCTCGCTGCAAATGACCCATGCCATGGCATCTATGGCACTTGATGTTGGAGGAGCATCCTATGGAGGTATTGGAAGATGTATTCTTGTTGGGTACCTGCAATGAAGGCTTACTCGAATTCGAGGATTGCACCGAAGGGTTTAGTTTTGGTGCTGTGGTAGTGTTGGTGGTGGTGGGAGACCTCCTGCTCACGGCGGTGGCGTATGTGAGGTTGACGAAGAAGGAAAGGTCGACCGTGGAGTGTATGTACGGCTGCTGTTCTGGAGTTGTTTTTCCTACAATTCTTTTTTCTGCAAGCACAGCAAGGTGGAACAACTGCTCGAGAGAATTGTAGTCTTTGTAATCAATTATGTCCTAAATTTCACGACGCAATCCAGCATAAAAACGACAGATAGTTTCCTCAAAGTCCTCTTCTATCCCACAACGCATCATACACTTTTGTAACTCAGCAAGATATTCTTGTACAGATTTATCATTTTGTTCTAAACGTTGCAAATTTTTTACGCAATTCTCTTTGATAGGATGGGGGAACAAAACACTTACGCATAGCAGCTTTCAATCTATCTCAACTATCAAGTTGCAACTGTGCTCTCAAAGATCAGTCCACCATAGTAAAGCAAAATCTCAAAACTCACTAGTAGCTTGTCTAACTCTATGTTGTTCAGGAACTAAGTTGGTATGGCAGGGGCTGATCCCGATCTTTCGATGAGAGGAGGATAGCTTCGATTTGGGGTGGATTCGACGTTCGCTGTCCGACTACCACAACCAACAGGGTTGCTGCGCCTTAGCAACAGGTACACCGGCTTCGATTTGTTGTTGTTCTTGCTGTGCCAAGAACAACCCTGAACCTGCGAGCAATCGAGAACAAGCAAGAACAAGATGAACAGGTAGACAACTCACAGATCTGGATATAATCAAGAAATTGGGGTTCTGAATCAAGCAAATCGGGTGGTCTCGTCGACACACGCGTTTACAAGGAAGTAGCTAAGGCTAAACTTGCATCTGAACAAAACCCACCCTCAAATGACTGCTGTCACAGGTTTATATAGTGGGAAGACGTTCTGGAGGCGTGGGGGGGTCTCAAACCCTAACTTAGAGAGGGCCCCTAATGGGCTAAACTGGATACAATGGGCCTCAGCCCATGACTGGAGGTCCAAACGCCTTTCCGACGATTCTGATCACGTCTGGAGGAGTTTGAAGCTGAGGTTGGACCCATCTAAAAGTAAACTTTGAGATCTTTCCTATGAGTACTCATTTGCCTTCAACAACATCCGGAGTGAAAAGTTATGACCGAAACAATCCAGCCCTGATTGATGGTCTGATCTGCTTTATGGTCCTGGTGCTCCTCCCATGTTCCTAATCATAACAAAATCACCACAAGGATTTAGTAGTATCCCATTCTGAGAAGAACTACTATAGAAAGTGAGAAATGACTTGACCTGATAATTAAGTTGACGCGCTCGAGCTCGTGTCATGGGTCTTTCTTGTGCAATTGGTTTGGTTGTGTCTGTGGAAGTGATGTCCTCATTATCTTCCCCTTCTTGCATTTGAGTCGTCCCCGACTCAAAGTCGTCATCTTCTCCCATGTAAAGCTTCAAATCTGAAATATTAAAAGTGGGGCAAACCCCAAAATCTGCAAGGAGCTCAAGTTTGTATGCATTGTCATTAATCCTTTCTAAAACTTTGTAAGCACCAGCAGCTCTAGGCAACAACTTAGATTTCCTTAAATCAAGAAACCTATCCTTTCTCAAATGGAACCAAACCAGATCACTAGGTTCAAAAGTGACATGTTTCTTGCCCTTACTGCCAACAAGTTTGTATTTTGCATTCATGCATTCGATATTTTCCTTAGTGGTTTCGTGCAGCTTTAACATCAGTTTAGCACGTTTATTTGCATCAATATTTACCCTCTCCGATGTTGGAAGGGGCAAAAGATCAATAGGAGCATGTGGAATAAAACCATAAACAATCTCAAAAGGACATTTCTTAGTAGTAGAGTGTTTTGAACGATTATAAGCAAACTCAACATGAGGCAAACACTCTTTCCACAGTTTTATATTTTTCTTCAAAACAGCCCTAAGCATAGTAGATAAAGTTCTATTGACAACCTCAGTTTGCCCATCTGTTTGTGGATGACATGTCGTGAAAAATAAAAGCTTAGTTCTCAACTTAGCCCACAGGGTCCTCCAAAAATGGCTAAAAAACTTTGCATCACGATCAGAAACAATGGTGTTTGGTATACCATGGAAGCGAACAATATCACGAAAGAACAAATCAGCAACATGTATAGCATCATCTGTCTTGTGAAGTGAGCCATCTTAGAAAATCTATCCACCACAACAAAAACACTATCTCTCCCCTTCTTTGTCCTAGGTAGACCCAAAACAAAGTCCATGCAAATATCCTCCCACAGAATACTAAGAACACGTAAAGGCATATATAAACCATGAGGATTAAGGCGAGACTTAGCTTTTTGACATGTAGTGCAGCGAGCGACAAACCGTTCAACATCTCGCCTCATCTTTGGCCAAAAGAAATGTGCAGCAAGGATATCTTCGATTTTCTTCACACCAAAGTGCCCCATCAGCCCTCCACCATGCGCTTCCTGCAACAATAACAAACGCACGGAGCTAGCTAGAATGCATAGCTTTTTAGCTTTAAAAACAAAACCGTCGCTGAGTATGAATTTGTTCCATGACTTGCCCTCTTGGCAATTCAGCAAGACATCCTTAAAATCATTATCATTGATATATTGCTCTTTAATAGTTTCTAAACCAAAGATTTTAAAGTCTAGTTGTGAAAGCATGGTGTAACGTCTAGACAAAGCATCAGTAATAATATTTTCCTTTCCTTTTTCGTGTTTTATGACATAAGGAAAGGACTCAATGAATTCAACCCACTTGGAATGCCGTCGATTAAGTTTTGCTTGGCTATGGATGAGTTTTAGGGATTCATGATCAGAGTGTATGACAAACTCTTTGGGCCACAAATAATGCTGCCAAGTTTCCAAAGTGCGAACAAGGGCAAGCAATTCTTTGTCATAAGTAGAGTAGTTCAAACTAGGTCCACTTAACTTCTCACTGAAATATGCTACAGGTTTTCCCTCTTGCAACAAAACACCACCCAGTCCAATCCCACTAGCATCACATTCAAGCTCAAAAGTTTTATTGAAATCAGGAAGTTGGAGCAAGGGTGCGTGTGTTAACTTACCTTTTAGTGTGTCGAACGCATTCCTTTGGGTTGGTGTCCATGTGAAAGCAACACTCTTCTTGGTCAGCTCGTGCAATGGGGCTGCAATGTACTGAAATCCTTCACGAAGCAGCGATAGAACCCAGCAAGTCCTAGAAAACTCCTCACTTGTGTAACTATTGTGAGAACGGGCCAGCTGTGAATCGCATCAACCTTGGCTTGATCAACTTCAATTCCCTGTGGAGTCACAACATAGCCAAGAAAAGAGACTCGATCCGTGCAAAAAGTGCACTTCTCAATGTTACCAAATAAACGAGCATCACGTAAAGCATCAAATACAGCACGTAAATGAGAAAGATGGTCCTCTAGCGTTCTGCTATATATCAATATGTCATCAAAGTACACCACAACAAAACGTCCAATGAAAGCACGTAAAACTTCATTCATTAATCTCATGAAAGTGCTGGGTGCATTGGTGAGACCAAAAGGCATGACCAACCACTCATATAAACCGAACTTGGTTTTAAAAGCAGTTTTCCATTCATCTCCTAACTTCATGCGAATCTGGTGGTAGCCACTACGTAAATCAATCTTAGAGAACACAATTGAGCCACTCAGTTCATCAAGCATGTCATCTAATCGAGGAATGGGATGCGATATCTAACTGTTATATTATTAATCGCCCTACAGTCCACACACATTCGCCAAGATCCATCTTTCTTAGGAACTAGAAGAACAGGTACAGCACAGGGGCTAAGTGATTCTCGAATGTAACCTTTGTCAAGCAGTTCTTGCACCTGGCACTGTATCTCTCTGGTTTCCTCCGGATTGGTTCTATATGGAGCACGGTTCGGCAAGGAGGCTCCGAGGATGAGGTCAATCTGGTGCTCAATTCCTCGAATTAGGGGCAGCCCCGGTGGCACCTCCTTTGGAAAGACGTCAGCATACTCCTGCAAAAGGTTAGTAACAGCAGGAGGCAAAGAGATAGGTATATCCTCAAGTGAAAACAAAGTTTCTTTGCAAATCAAAGCATAGCAAACATCAGTGGACATATCAAACTCTTGCAGATCAGATTTGGTGGAAAGCAAACAGGTACCTTTTAATTTAATCTCATTTTTCTTATCAGGAGTTGGTTTGGCGTTTTTCTTTGTACGTTGCTCAAGTTCTTTAGCAATTATTTGATTTTCACTCTCAAGGTGCTTCTTAATGTTCAACTTCTTAGATCTAGCAAGTTCATCTTTCAAAACATCTTCAGGGGACATAGTACAACACAAGCTTCTTCTCATTATGCACAAAAGAGTATTGATTGGTCCTACCATGATGCAACGAGTCTATATCAAACTGCCATGGTCTATCTAAAAGTATGGAACATGCTTGCATTGGTACAACATCGCAGTTAATAGTATCATGATAAGAACCAATTGACAAACTTACTCGAACCAATCGCGTTACCTTCACCTTGCCGCTGTTGTTGAACCACTGAATATAGTAAGGTTGGGGGTGTGGCTGGGTGGCCAATTCTAGTTTTTCCACCATCTCTGAACTTGCTAAGTTGTTGCAACTCCCTCCATCAATGATCACACGACAAGAGCGTTCCTTTACCACACACTTTGTTTGGAACAAGGTGTGGCACTGATTCATTTCAGCTAACTCCATTTGTGCACTCAACACTCGCTGCACAATAAAGCTCTCATAACGGCCAGCATGTGCAGCTCCAATGTGTTCTTCAGCCTGATCTTCTTCTCCACCGGCATGGTCAGCTGCAAGCAAAGCATATGTTTCATCATCCAAATCACTAGCTGAGGAATACTCACCATCTTGTCGCAGGATCAGCACACGCTTGCTTGGACAATCTTTACGCACATGGCCATAGCCCTTACATTGCAAGCATTGGATATCCCTTGTCCTCCCTGTAGAAGACACTAATGCAGAACTTGCTGCACCCTTCGTTGGTTCAGTTGGTATTAGAACTGACTTAGATGCTGCAATTTGTTTGTTGTTTGAGGAATGAGGAGCAGCTGTGCGAGTTGATGATGCTGCAGCTGGTTTTGCGGTCCATGAGCTAGCGCGACCTGCAGAAGTATTAGTTCTCATGCTAGCTCGGCGTCCCTGCACTTCCCTTTCAGCTTTACAAGCAAGATGAAACAAGTGGTCGACTGAAGTATACTCTTTGTAAGCAAGAATATCCTGAATTTCACGATTCAAACCACCTACGAACCTGGCCATTCCAGCTTCTTCTCCTTCTACAAGGCCACAACGGAGCATACCAGTTTACAACTCCTGGTAATATTCCTCTACTGATTTGCTTCCTTGTCTGAATTGCTGCAACCTATTTAACAAAACACGCGCATGATACGAAGGAACAAATCTATGTTTCATGACCCTTTTCAAGACATCCCAAGTCTGAGGGACATGGTTTGGATGAGCACGATGATACTCACTCCACCAAATGGAAGCAAAATCAGTAAATTCACTAGTTGGAGCCCTAACTCGCTTATTTTCAAGAAAATCATGGCAGACAAATTTTTGATCAACAGCTAATTCCCATGTGAGATATGCATCAGGATCATACTTTCCATTAAAGGAAGGCAGAGTGAACTTAATATTTCCAAGTGAATCGTCATTGTCACGTACCTCTCGACGTGGAGGCCTAGCACCTCTGCCACATCGATTGCGATGTTGTGGATGTCGGTTGCGAGGATGTGCATCATCGTCAAGCTCAGTGTCACCTGCATAGAAATCCACATTTTCTGCTGCAGCACTTCCCTCACTACCACCACTGTGGTGGTGTCGATCTTCGTTGTTACGCACTTCTTCTATTCGCTCAAGCCTGCTCAAAATAGCATCAAGTGAAGTGTTAACTGCTCTAATGGAGCCCTCCATCGCAGCTAGTCTTTGGTTGGTGTCAATCTGAGCCGTCTCCATTAGCGCAAGGCGTTCATTGGTAACACGAACGTCCTCCTCAAGAGCTTCAGCGTGTCTCCTTGTATGACGCTCAAAATGTTGTATGATTCCCCTTGTGCGTGGTGAGTGTTGACGTCGTTCCTGATCGCCGTCATCTTCTCCT
>BCLG01002082.1:24355-49241 GCA_001602295.1 Zoysia matrella
AGCCCTCCATCGCAGCTAGTCTTTGGTTGGTGTCAATCTGAGCCGTCTCCATTAGCGCAAGGCGTTCATTGGTAACACGAACGTCCTCCTCAAGAGCTTCAGCGTGTCTCCTTGTATGACGCTCAAAATGTTGTATGATTCCCCTTGTGCGTGGTGAGTGTTGACGTCGTTCCTGATCGCCGTCATCTTCTCCTGACATAGTTAGTGCACAACAAAAGACAAGGAATTTTTTTTTTGATGTCACTAGAAGGAAGCTAAACTATTTGCTTTCTCTCAAACTTGCTCAACCAAGTTCTTACTTGTTCTAACCAAGCTGCAGCAGGAGTTTTGGCACAACAAGAACATAAACACTGGCACCAAATGTTACCCTGTGATGTTGCAGTCTGGACAGTGGAGCTAGGTGGCTGTAAGTAGAAACAAGGACAGCTTGAATCACGCTAGTCAAAAGAAACAAGTTGAATAATTGTTCAGCGATGATATTGTGCTGGTCCCAAGTTCAAAAGTGCTAGAGATGTGAGCCTAAGTAGCCGCCAAGCAGTGACTTACACGAGCAACCAAAGTAAGACAAGGAAAGGGAACAAAATTCTGCTGCTAAAACAAGTTCTTTTTTTTTCTATTCTTTTCTTCCTTTTTTTGATTTTTTTTTTAAATGGCAGCACAACTCGGATACACTTCTCTGAACGGGGTATCAATGACGGCACTTGCACATCAAACGCAATCACAACTCTTGCTCAGACTAGGAAATCAAACTATAACTTTGTAAGACCACGAATTGAGATAAAATGATGATTTTGATAGCAGCGGAGGTGGAAATAATGGTGGCAGAAAGTATGGTGGTTCTGGTGTGGGGGAAATTTTGGTGGAAGCAATGGTGATGGCAGCGGTGGTGGTGGTGGTGATTAAAAAAAAATCGTGAAAAGAACTCAACTCTAAAGGATGAAACCCTAGGAACCAGCAACTCAATCAATCGATGTAACCAAAAACTCAACAAGTATTGACCATGCAGAACAGCAAGGCACAAATTTGTTTTGGAAATTTCAGGTCTACCCTATTCTTTTTGTTTTGTGGGCAATTTCTAGACTATAGGCAATAAAATCTAACAGATTGGTAGATACTCTCACCGATAAACCTTGCTCCGATTTGTTGTTGTTCTTGCTGTGCCAAGAACAACCCTGAACCTGCGAGCAATCGAGAACAAGCAAGAACAAGATGAACAGGTAGACAACTCACAGATCTGGATATAATCACGAAATTGGGGTTCTGAATCAATTAAATCGGGTGGTCTCGTCGACACACGCGTTTACAAGGAAGTAGCTAAGGCTAAACTTGCATCTGAACAAAACCCACCCTCAAATGACGGCTGCCACAGGTTTATATAGTGGGAAGATGTCCTATAGGCGTGGGGGGACTCAAACCCTAACTTAGAGAGGGCCCCTAATGGGCTAAACTAGATACAATGAGCCTCAGCCCATGACTGGAGGTCGGAATGCCTTTCCGTCGATTTTGATCACGTCTGGAGGAGTTTGAAGCTGAGGTTGGACCCATCTGAAAGTAGACTTTGAGATCTTTCCTATGAGTACTCATTTGCCTTCAACAACATTCGGAGTGAAAAGTTATGACCGAAATAATCCAGCCCTGATTGATGGTCCTGCTTTATGGTCCTGGTGCTTCTCCCATGTTCCCAATCGTAACAAAATCACCGCAAGAATTTAGTAGTACCCCATTCTGAGAAGAACTACTATAGACAGTGAGAAATGACTTGACCTGATAATTAAGTTGACGCGCTCGAGCTCGTGTCATGGGTCCTTCTTGTGCAATTGGTTTGGTTGTGTCTGTGGAAGTGATGTCCTCATCATAAGTGAGATGTAAATTTTTGCTCTACAACCATCTATCCCAATCAAGATAAGTTTCAACATCATAATTACTAGAAAAGGATGGGATGGTAAACTTAATCTTAGCGAAAGGTTCATAAGGAGCATGATGATGTTCGTTACCTCTCATACCTTGGCGGTTACAGCGTCGATGATGGGGCAAGGGAATTTGTTGTTCTCCATCATTGTCAATGCCATTCTCGGAATGGTTCTCGCCATTAACTTCATCTTCCTCTTCCGCTCTCGGTTTTGGTCGCCGTGCCTCAAAGTTTCTTTTACGAATTGAGAGACGCTGAAATTCTTGGTTCATTCTCTAGAATTGATCCGTCATACTCTGTTCGAGCTTAGCAATACTGTCAGCAAGTTGATTTTGATTGAGAATATAATTAAAGTCGTTTGGGGTGTTGGCAGCATCAGAAGATTCACTCTTATCACCTGCAGACTTACCCTTTCCTGCCATGGTTAGAAGATAACAAAAAAGCAAAGCAGGATATTATCCCTGCACTACGGTGGTGCGGTTTCTGTGGTGGCAGATATGCAAACGAAACGACTTACCAAGTTCTTACACGGTTCTTACCAATGCAAAGCAAAGGATTGTCAACCGTTGGCAGGAGATACGAGCGAGTTGTAATTCCATAATTGCAGGGTCAAATGCAGTGCTGATCCGAGGTGGATATGTGGAGCTTGGAGGGCTAAAATAATGGTTGGTGCCACACAATTCTATGACAGATAGCCATGCTGAATAAGTGTTCCAAGATTGTAATTATAGTTGGTGGTCTAATTTTATGAAAAATCCAGATGCGAACAACGATAAGAGTGCACAAAGATCAGCAACAGACGCGGCTCTAAAAATCAGCTATCAGCACGGTATAGCACAAGACAGTGATGTCACCATGATGATGTCAATTTTTTTTTGAATTTTCACTATTTATTTTTTAATTTTCAGAGGCGCAAAATCTAAGAAGTTTCAGATCAATCCAATTGGGGATGTGGTATGTCGAAAATAACAAAGATGTCTGAAATTATACCAAAAATCTTGTAAATTCATAAAGGTCCACTTCCAGAGGGAATTTGGCCTTGAAAATAATTTTTGTGAAGATGGGGAGAGCCAAATGTGTCTTTTTGTTCTAAGAATTTTAAAAAAAGAACGCTTGATTTCGAGTTTGTATGCAAAAGTTATGCCCGTTTTACTGAAGGGTGTCCGGAACACGTTTTTGGAAGGTGTGAGACTTAAACGGTGGAGAATCGGGTGGTGCTTTTGTGACGATTGAGCAGCGGATGGTTATGGAGAGGTGGATCTGTTTGTGGTCGAAATATGAGGTGGGTGGGTGGGATAAAATTTCGATGCAAAGGAACAACTAATAGATGTAAAGATGATAACGGATTTGAATAATGCAAACGATGAACGACGATGGCAAACAACTGGATGCAAAAAGATCACGAAATCCAGCAAATAAAACACATACTAAGGACACAAACTCAACACTACAGACTCTGAAACAAAATTATGCAAAGGCTAAACACGGCTTGGACAGGGAAACACCTAACGATCTACTAATTTTTTTTTGTTGCTGCTTTTTTGTGGACGAAAGGATGAATGCAAAATAAACAAGGATAGATGTGAACCTGACGGTATACCTGGAGCTCTGATTACCACTTGATGTGTACGTGGTTCTTGATCTTCCGTCAGGTCGTGATAACTCTCGATTTGGCGGAGATGCAACACACAATCGATCCGGCCTCAAATCAACAGGATTCGAACCACGCAACCGCAGCACCACTTCTCCTCTAGTTATCAACAGTGCGCACATGATTGACTTCGCCAAGAAGGTTAATCCCTACCTGCGAATCGAAGAACACAAGCAAGAACAAGGAAGAACGCAACTCACTTGCGAAATTTGGATTGAATCACGAAGTTGGATAACCAACAACCGTCAAATGGCGAAACTGTTTGGAAACAGGAGAAAACTAATCAAAACCTTTCTCTAATGATGGCGGCTACTGAATTTATAGAGTTTAGGTCGACGTTAGGGGTAAACACTAATACTAATGGGCCTAGAAAAGATACAAAGCCCAAAGGCCAAAAGATAGTGTCGCAGCACCCAGCAAGTTTCTGGACGTCCTTTTGTTTTAATGATTCCTGCTGATTTCGATCGAATTTCAAGATGATACCAGTACCGTTGGAAAGGTTATCTTCTTAGGTTTCCAACCATATCTAGTACGTCCAAAAATGGCCCCTGTATGCGACTTGGGCGTCCGTTTTAGTGTGGACTGCTCCCTGGAACCCGGGGACAACTCGACTTCGAATTAGATTGAATCTCCTTCGAGGTTCAACCTCTCTTGCTGGACCGGAGCATCTTCAAGTCCTTCTTCATAGTTCCTTTGATCCTCTCCAAGGAAATCAAGATAAAATCATTAGGTAGCAATCTATTCTCAAATGAAGAAAGACTTGTGTTTAGGAATGAGCTCACCTCAAAATTCAATTGTCGTGCACGAGCTCTTGTGATTGGACAATCTATGGTAAGTGGAGGAACATCGTGTGTATCCAATGATGGGATGTCCTTATCACAAAGGATGGTGCAACCAGTGACCGGAGAAACTAGGGAGTCGTAATTCCACAATTACAGGGTCAAATACAGTGCCGATCCGAGGTATATATGTAGAGCTTGGAGGGCTGAAATAATGATTAGTGGAACACAATTCTATAACAGATAGTAATATTAAATAAGTCTTCTAAGTATTATATTGTAGTTGCTGGCCCAATCTTATAAAAAAATTCCAGATGTTACAAGAATATGAATGAAGATATCAAATGGCAGCAACAACACAAATGATAAGGCTCCACTCAGGAAATTTTTCAAAATCCAGCAAAGGTTAATTCTCGGCTTCTTAGTCTACAAAATTTTTTATTTTTTATTTATTTATTGGATATTTTTCTCTGAACTAGAAGCACAAAAGATGATACCTGACCAAATTTCAAACTAATATGATAAAAGATGTGGCCTAGAGAAAATCTCAAATTTTTGTTAAATATGTGCTGAAACTTCAGAGCGTGAAAACAGACACTTCTGTTATTAATTTGTTGAATCTAGAAACGTGGCAGGATGGGAAATTTTCTATATATATCCAAAAAGTACTTATACGTCTAATTTGGAGTACAGAAACAAAAGTTATGACTATTTTAATGATGGATCTCCGAATCAGATTTGTTTGAAAGGCTGAAAACAGATTCGGATTTCAAATTGGATGTGATTTTTGTGGACGTTTTTATGGATGATTGAGCAGCAGATAAATATAGAGATGTGGATATATGAAGCGTGGATCTGGTTGTGATCGAAATATGGGTGGGTGGGTAGGATAAATTTTCAATACAAAAGAAACAATTAACAGATGTGATATGATAACAGATCTGAACACGATGTGAATGAACGATGAAGAAAAACACCTGGATACAAAAAGATCACGATATTCAGCAACCAAAACACAAACTAAGGACACAAACTCAACAATACGGACTCTGAAATAAAATTATGCAAATGCTAAACACGGCTTGGACAGGGGAACACCTAGCAATCTACTAAATGTTTTTTTGTTGTGGCTTTTCTGTGGATGATAGGATGAATGCCAAATAAACAAGGATAGATGTGAACCTGACGGTATACCTGAAGCTTTGATTACCACTTGATGTGTACGTGGTTCCCGATCTTCCGTCAGGTCGTGATAACTCTCGATTTGGCAGAGATGCGACACAGAATCGATCCGACCTCAAATCAACATGATTCGAACCCCGCAATTGCAGCACCACTTCTCCTCTGGTTATCAACTGTGCGCACACGATTGACCTCTCCAAGAAGGCAATTCCCTATCTGCGAATGGAAGAACACAAGCAAGAACAAGGAAGAACGCAGCTCACTTGCGAAATCTAGATTGAATCACGAAGTTGGATAACCAACAAGCCGTCAAACGGCAAAACTGTTTGGAAACAGGAGAAAACTAACCAAAACCTATCCTAATGAAGGCGGCTACTAAATTTATAGAGGTTAGGTCAACCTTAGTTGCAAACCCTAATACTAATGGGCCTAGAAAAGATATAAGGCCCAAAGGTCAAAAGATAGTGTTGCAGCACCCGGGCAGTTTTCTGGACGTCATATTGTTTTAATGATTCCCGCTGATTTCGATCGAATTTAAAGATGAGGCTGACTCCATTGGAAAGGTTATCTAGCTTTCCAAGCATATCTAGAACGTCCAAAACTGAGCTCGTATGAGACCGGGCGTCCGTTTTAGTGCAGGCTGTTCTAGGAGCCCGAGTCAGGCTCGAACCGAGTTGTTTGGATCTCCTCCAGGGTCGAACGTGCGGTTTTGTTCTTAAGCATCTCCAAGTCCATCTTCATGATTTTCTTGACTCTCTTCAATATTCCTACTCATGATAAAGTTATTAGGTAGCAATCTATTCTCAAAGAAAGGAAGACATGTGTTTGAGAACGAGCTCACCTCTAATCGCAACTGTCTTGAGTGAGTTTCATCAATACTATTTTGAGGACTCTTGTATGTATCTAAAAGAGTGATGTCCTCATCACATGCGCAATCAGTCAATGGGTATCGGTTCTCAGGACACATTGTTGTGACCGTGTTCTAACCTCATATCACTCGCAATCGAGTCAGCTGGTGATTCAGCCTCGAGACACGTCGTTATGACTGTGTCCCAGCCGTAGATCATTCCTGTTCGGGTCAACGAGTGACCGGAGGCCGTCTACCGTGTCTGGACCCTGAATCTCACCTGTTCAACCCAGTCCTTATTTCACCCATGTCCTGGAGCCAGTTCTTGTCTGATCCGTGTATCCATTAGTAGATTTTGTTCTAGTAGTTGTTGAGTCATCCTTTTCAATTTCTCAACCATTTTTTGTGCCATTTGTCTAGTTGGAGATGTTGTTAAGCTCTTAAAGACCGTTCTGCACGAGGACTTAGATTTTGGATGGGATCTCTACTCACAGTTCAAGCCGTGCTCCTTGAGCAAACATTGATCTATGTTTTTAAACTACATGTTTTGTTTGAAACCATAATTTGCATGCCAACTATTTTAAAATATGCTAGCAACATTCTCAAGCCGTACCTATTTATTGTTCCACATATGATGAGCCCTAGGACTGATTTAGTACTATTAACTTACCTCTATGCTTAGCCATGCTTAGTTCCATGTATTTACTATACTTCACACTTATCACTATAAAAATGCAATTTGTGTTAAATGTTTTTGAACTGTGATTCAAATGTGCGAGTTTTGCAAATAACACTATAGATACTATTTAGCTGGAGCAAGCAGGAGTTTGAGATGTTGGAGGACTCTTGGAATGTCCCTATGGGTGTACCTATTGCGGGTACAATGGGAGGATCCGGGTTTTGACCTTCTGAGAGGTTTGTTGTTGTTGGCGTTGAGATGGAGAGTGCCTGCTCCGGCAAATGAGGACCGAGTTGTTGTGTCACATATCTCGAGTGCTTTACCATGCACACACGTTACCCTGTATGGGCAGAGGCTTGATCTTGAAGCTTGCCGAGACTGGTTGTTTACCTGTGGGTTGGCGACGTTGTGTTAGTGTGGTGTTGAGTTACGACTCTCCACACTAGGTCGAGATACCCCACCTGATCAGTGGTAGGCTCATTACAGCTCCAGGACCCGGTAGCGTAAGTGACTGGGATCCCTTTCCTGGAGGACGGGTAACGCTAGTTAAAGCTTGTGGATGGGTCTTTTGTGTTCGTTAAGACTTCGATGGTGGTTCTCAACGGCACTTCTCGTGGGTACAGGTGCATACACTTTGCAGAGTTACAGTCAATGCGCATTGCTATATCCTTTGAATGAACACTGCCTGAGAGCTTCCACAATGATTAGTGTTGTTTTCTTCCCTCTTCCCTCTACCTTCTATTTTAAAAGTTTTTGGACTCCCAACTTTGAGCTGTGGCCGGGTGTGGAGATTACACCGACATTTAAAATGAACCCCTGTTCGAGATAACAGAGATCCTTGCATGGCAAGATAATAAAATTGGACTGTTTAAATATAAAACTTCTTGCATCTTTAAAATAAAATGTTTTAAATTTGCAGTTAACACTTGAGCCAGCTTTCATCCTTGAAACTACCCTTGCATGCATCCATTGTTGCTAGATAGCGCGCGGTTTGTTGAGTATTCACGTACTCTGGCTTTTCACTCCATTCATTTTTTTTCTCGAAAATGCAGGAGAGCTGCATTTCATTGAAATAAGAAGAAAGCGGGATAGAATCCCAGATACAACACATACAAACCAAGAAACCAAAAACACAGCCAGCAAAACAACAATACAGACCCAAGAACATTGGGCCAACAACCAAAACAATAAGAGCTAGCCTCTTTAGAACACGTCCATAGCTGCAGTCAGGAGGGAGATCCCTTTAGCTCCAGCTAACGCCCAAAGGCGGCGCTGTTCCCCCGCTAAGATCAAAATTTGAGTCATATTCGGGGACACCTTATCAAACACACATCGATTCTTGTGCTTCCAAATGAGCCAAGCCCCTAGGATGATGAGAGAATTGAGGCCCCGCTGGACTTGACCGAAAGTTGCTGCGTTGACTCTCTCCCCACCAAATAACAAAGGATCAGTCATCAGGATGAGGAGCAAGAGAGTGGAGCCTAACTTGTCACAAGAAGAAGAACCAGAACTGTCTTGCGAAAACACAAGATGTGAGAAGGTGACTGATATCCTTATCCTCCTGATCGCAAAGCGGACATTGTTCAGGCTTAGGCAACCCACGCTTCACAAGGCGGTCCGCTGTCCAACAGCGGTTATGAGTAACTAACCACAAGAAGATATGACACTTAGCCGAAGCCCAAGTCTTCCAAATGATCTCTGCTGGTCCAATGGTCTGAGCACCCAAAAAGAGACTCACATATGCCAATTTGGCTGAGTAGTTTCCACTAGATGAGAATCTCCACAATGCTTATCCTCGACACCAGTTTGCAAGGAAAGTTCCGACAAAATATCCCAAAGCTGTAAAAACTCAACCAGAGCTCCCACTGAAAGTGCTCCATGCAGATCCGTGACCCAAGTATTATTAGAAAGCCCTTCCCGCACCGTGCGATTTTTGATTCTCCTCTTAGATACGGGCAAGTTTGGGGCTAAGTCAGCAATAAACTGCCCATGGATCCACCTATTTGTCCAAAACAACATTCTCGAGCCATTACCAACTTCAGTAACCAAAGCAATTGAGAAAAAAGCCTGCACCTGAAATGGTACTTGGACAGGGAGACATGCCCATGGAAGGTGAGGTTCTGTTTTTTTGAGCCAAACCCATCTCATTTTTAAAGCTCATATCAACCGCTTAAGATCTGATAGCCCTAGGCCACCAAGATCTACAGGCCTGCAAACAGTACTCCAAGCCACTAAACAATGTCCTCCCTGTGCATCTCTACGACCTCTCCAAAAAAAACCCCTCCGAATTTTGTCCACTGCCTTGATAGCCCAATTTGGAAAATACACAGCCATAGCCAGATAGATAAGCATTCCTGTTAGCACAAATTTGACCTGAACCAAATGACCTGCCTTTGTCATGAGATCAGCTTTCCAAGCTGGTAGATGATCTGCCAACCTATCAATAATTGGCTGAAAGTGTTCTTTCTTAAGCTTTGTCAAAGAGAGAGGCAAATCAAGGTATTTAGAAGGAAAATCAGAGATGTCACAGGGCAGTACTTGTATGGTTTGAAGCTCAGAATCACCGCACCTTATTGGCAGAACATTACTTTTTTAGAGGTTTGTTTGGAGGCCGGAAGCACCGCCAGACAGTCGCAGAATGTTCAAAGTAACAGCAATGTCTGAGGCCTCCGGGTGGAGGAAAATCACAACATCATCAGCATACAAGGAAATCTGGTGATGAAGTGATTGTTGGGAAAGAGGTTTTAACAATCCTTCTCTTGCTGCCTTAGAGAAAAGAATACCGATAACATCCATAACTAGAATGAAGAGCATCGGTGATAAGGGGTCCCCTTGCCGCAGCCCACACCTGTGATCAATGCTCTGACCAGGAACCCCATTTAAAAGAATTTGAGTTTGAAGATGTACGAAGTAGTCCACTAATAATATCCCTCCAAATTTGTCCAAAATCCAGCTGCTGGAAGACCGAAAGTAGGAAGGGCCAAGAGACACTATCAAAGGCTTTGGAGATGTCAAGTTTTAAGAGAAGGCGTGGCAACCTCTGTTGATGCAAGGATCTTGCCGTTTTCTAAACCAACATGAAATTGTCCTGAATAAAACGACTCTTAATCAAAGCAGTTTGAAAAGATGACACCATTTGCTGCAGCCGCACTGACAGTCTATTAATCAGCACTTTCGTCACCAATTTAGCAACACTATGCACCAAACTGATCGGCCTGAAATCTTTAGGATGTTCAGGTCCCTCCGTTTTTGGGAGGAGTATAATATAAGCTGTGTTCAAGGAGGTAAAACCTCGAAACTTCCTGCTCCAAACAGCCACCAGAACTGCCATTATATCCTGTTTAATCATAGGCCAGCAAACTTTGAAGAAACGACCGGTGAACCCATCCGGACCAAAGGCCTTATCTGATGGTAACTTCTTAACGGTGTTCCAAACCTCCTCCTCTGAAAAAGGAAGTCCCAGATCAATTAAATCAAGACTTTGTACTCCTATTTCAGCAAGGTTGATAGAACAAGTACGGTTCACACTTGTACCAAGAAGATCATCAAAGAAATCAAATAAATGTCTTTGTGACCAATGAACACTTGATCATCTGCAGCCAATTTTCCAATAAAGTTTTTTCTTTTTTGATTCAGAGGTCAGCTAGAAGATCATTCTCGTCTGCTTTCCAGTCGTAGTTTGAGGTTTGCTCTTGCACTCGAGTTGCCAGTGGAGGAAGAGGTTTGTCTTGGTGCTTGCTCCCACTTGTTGTTTCCGCTACTGTTTCAGGTCTGGTTTCTCGTTAGTCTTGTTCCACCTGAAGATGTTCAATAAATTTTATGGATGATGCCGTTGAATTAATTTATCTTATCCTTGTTTACTCATTCTGTTATGCTTTCTTAATTATTCATTTGTGATAAATGTGCTTGCCAACCACTTGAGATTGGAGAAAGCACGTAGGATCGGGTCTTACCGAAAGGTTCTTAAACTTGATTGTTACATACTCAGCAAGCCCTAACCCTAACGGGGTTTATGCTAGTATGCACAGAGGTCAAAACAAGGGCAGCAATGAGTTTTATTTGCGAAAGGCATATTTTACATGCAGGGTTTCCTATAGGACAGATTTTTAAAACGACGAGAGAAAATTCATCTTTTGCTTTAATTTTCGTAGTGTGGACCTGTGGAAGAGTTTCCTCCTTCCAATTAGTTTCCAAGTTTTAAGTTCTGGCACTAGCGTGCAACCTGTACCGGCCCTTGATGCATAGCTAACACATTCCAAAACACGGATAGCTACACCCACTCACACAAACAAGGATAATACAGAGACTAATCAATACGAGCCCAAGCTATAGTGTGTCAATACCATGACAACGGTCATTCTGGATGGCTTATATACTCTGCAGAGGCTGTACACTATACCAACAGGTTATGCTCTTCTTGCACGATAGAATTGCATAACGTTCAACTCAACCATCTAAGCTTACCACAGAATCCGCCTCAAGATAGACCAGGGGCATCATCCATTGGGAGGTTCCAAGTATTACACCCCAAAAATCTGGAGTGTTTAGGAACAACAAACCAATCACAGGATCAGTCGCATAAGAATGCCAGAGTGACAACATTGCACATATGGGATAATATTATTGCATAGGGAGTTCAAACTACAGGGTTCAACATATGGGTCTTTAGATTACAATCTGGAGTTGATCACATCAACTCTTATTCAAGCAACAACAGAACTAACACTACAACTTGAGCATAGAATGAAACATCTAAACGTCATGACCATCAGCACCTCCTTCTTCTTCTTCCTCGTCTAAACAATTTCCAGCAAGGGGTGAGTACTAGAAGTACACAGCAAGCTCTAACATGAGAGGGTTAAACAAAGATCTGCAAGTATAATAATTTAAAGGAGGCGGCAGGTGTTCTGTTTTCAGCACAAAGCAAGTTTTCATGCATGTATACCTACTGGACAGAGAGTTCATAAATAGCAGATATAAAACCTCTTTTTGTCATATTTTAATTGGTGGACCTGTGGAGGAACTTAATCCCACTCCATCAATTCCCAAATTTTAACTGGGCAGGCACGTCTCCATGCCGTCCCGAGACGCACAGCTAACCCATTTCCAAAACACAGGCAACTACACCCGTACTCACACAGGAAGGAGACACAGAAACTCTAATCGTTATGTACACAAACATTAGTGTGCCAAAACCGTGACAATGGCCATTTCGAAAGGATTTTTACACTCTGCAGAGGTTGTACACTGTACCCATAGGTTATGCGTCCTTTCGCAAACAAGGAATGCATAACGCCTATCCCAACATCTACACGAGTCTCCACCGATTCCGCCCAAGATGCGTCCAGGGGCTATCTGTCGGGTTCACGTAGTCCCGATGACACGACGGTGTACTTTTCTATAGCCAAACCGTGGGAATGCTCATCCACGTCTTCTCCAGGTTCCCTTCTATACCAGGACACATAGCTAAACCAGGGGCTTTATCTATGTGCTTACGGTCCCATGACGCAGGCAATTACTTTGTCAAAAGCCAGACCGCGAGCATCTCGCATCTTTTCCTGGCCTCTTGTGTCTTACTAACCTCCTAGCGGTTCAAAGTGGATTACCCAAGTAAGAGGAACAAGTCTCGCCCATGACGGGTTCTGTGGTTGTATGAAATTACTAAGTCAAGCGCTAACGAACCGGTCCTCATATGGCAGGGGCGGCCTACTCGTCCACGGCAGGTGGAATAGACCGAAGGACCTACACATAGCTCTATGCCATAGTGAAACCCCCCCCCCCCACAACCAGAAATCTTTCCCCATCTTCACCTACACAAGTTGCTAGTTCCTGCCCTGAATTTCCTTTACTCACACCTCCAAACTCACCCTTTTCACACCTTTCGCAAACAGGTTGTGGTATGGTGGTGTATAGTTTTGAAAACCAGGACCTAAGCATTTTAGATCTCAAGGCAACTTTCTGTTCATTAAAATGTTCAACGAACGGAGTTCCTATGGACTACAAGGGTGCGCTCTCAGTGGTTTCCAAGGAGTACTTTTATTAAGAACAGCATGTAACTGATATCAATATAAGTACTATGAACAAGTAGGGCATTTATCTACACAATGCTTCGGCATAAAGAAAGTAAAGGTGCAAGCAACAGGCTCTATAGGTATGCATGCAAAACATAGGATCAGCATGTTCGAAGGGGGGTTAGAGCTTGCCTTCAGTGGCGTCCTCAAACTCCTCTTCGTACTCCGGGTCTTCAGCCTTCTCCTCCTCGAACTCCTCGTCAGCTACACGTAACAACGAACGATTAAACCTACGGAAAAGAAAACTTAAAAAAAAGACAAACTTGAGAAGTAACTTCACGAGAAACTGGTTTTCAGAACGTGGGGCTTGTGACGCTGACTCCAACGATATGAAGATCGTCAAAATCAGAGCTGTGGTGTAGTGGCTGTGAGGCAAACGGTGTTCTGGCCCAGAAACCAGAAATGATCCCGTGGACACATGGTCCAGCTAGTGTCCCACAGCCCTAGACACAAGCAGTTTCACAGAGGACAACTTCGGGGATTTTGGGGTTCGGACTGTGCTCTTGCTGCTGTGAGTGTATGTGTGATGCAAGTGGGGTGAAAATCTTGCGGTTACACTGTTTGGTATGTGTGGCACGGTTGCCGGGCACCCATGGGTATGAAATGGAGAACGGGTTTGGTGGACAAAGCTCCCAAGCCGTGTCCAAGCCTCTGGACACACTCAGAAGCACAAAACTCGATTCTCCAAGTGCTGTTCCAGAGAGGCGCCGCCGGACATTCCGGCACAAGGCCGTATAGTCCGGTGGAAGAACTCCCATTCCAGAAAGGGCTTATCAGAGGATCCAGCGAGGTGCTGGTGTCTCCGGTCCGCATTAGTTCTGTGGACACGAGGTCCAATCCGTGTCCCTGACCGGAGTGGCTCTAACAGTTCTCTCTCTTCTCCGGCTATGACCGATAAGTAGGCTCGGTGGGGGTGTGTATGTGCAAGGTGCACCACAGAGTGCAGGGTAACTACAGTGGCTACCATGTGGGCCACAGGCTACAGTTGTCCTGGTCTGGCCTGGCCTGGCCCGACCGTTGGGCGGTCGGGGACCAAAGGCACACGGCAGTGGTGGCTCGCCAGAGTTCCCTTCGGCGTCGCCTTGGCAGGCAAGTGAGGAAGCTCGAGGACAGTGTGAGATGGCGCAGTTGCAGGCGCGGTCGCCGTTGCCGGCAGTGAGCCGTGCGGGCGACCGCAGCTCGCCGGAGGCACATGCACGGCGGCGCTCCTTGGACAGGGTGCAAGAACCGCGGAGAGGACCCGTTTTCATGCGTGTGAGTGATGTGGACGTGGTTCCCGATCTTCCGTCAGGTCGTGATAACTCTCGATTTGGCGGAGATACGACACACAATCGATCCGGCCTCAAATCAACACGATTCAAACCCCACAATCGCAGCACCACTTCTCCTCTGGTTATCAACCGTGCGCACATGATTGACCTCACCAAGAAGGCTAATCCTTGCCTGCGAATCGAAAAACACAAGCAAGAACAAGGAAGAACGCAATTCACTTGTGAAATCTAGATTAAATCACGAAGTTGGATAACTAAGGCTTCCGTTTTTTGTGCAGGCTGCTCCAGGAGCCCAAGTCAGACTCGAACACGAGTTGTTTGGATCTCCTCCGGGGTCAAATGTGCGGTTCTGATCTTGAGCATCTCCAAGTTCTTCTTCATGCTTTGTCTGACTCTCTCCAATATTCCTAATCATAATAAAGTTATTAGGTAGCAATCTATTCTCAAAGGATGAAAGACATGTGTTTTAGAACGAGCTCACCTCTAATCTCAACTGTCATGGGTGAGTTTCATCAATACTACTTTGAGGACACTTGTAAGTATCTAAAGGAGTGATGTCCTCGTCATCCTCCCCTTCTCGTTTTGGAGTCTTCCTCGACTCCACCATGCCCTGGAACCTGCATGAAGAGAGAGTCAAACAAAGCATAAAGAAGGACTTGGAGATGCTCAAAATCAGAACCGCACACTCGACCACCAGAGGAGATCCAAACAACTCGGGTCGGAGTCTGACTCGAGGTCTTGGAGCAGCCTGCACTAAAATAGATGCCCCAATCTCATACGAGCTCCGTTTTGGACGTTCTAGATATGGTTGGACATGATCACACAAGTTTGCTAATCTGCGCCCGAACCGGTGCAGCTAATGCACTGTGGGGCCGATTTTTGCGCCGATTCTTGAAGGGGACCAAAACGTGATATACCTACCCAAACTTGGTTTCTGGGTGTAATGGATTGGATTGGAAATGTTTGGTGCGAAAACAAAAGGTTCATAATCGGCGCCCGAACTGGCGCATTTAATGCACCTGCGGGGTCGGTTTTCGCGCCGATTTTTAAGGTGACCAAAACATGATTTAGATACCCAAACATGCTTTTGCGATGCAGTGGAGTGGATTGGACATGTTTGGCACGAAAACACAATTTTCATAACCGGTGCCCCAACCGGTTCACTTAATGCACCTGTGGGGCCTGTTTTCACGTCAATTTTTGAAGTGACCAATTATGATATACGGACCCAAAGATGGTTTTTGTTTGCAATGGAGTGGATTGCACATGTTTGGCGCGAAAACACAAATTTCATATTCGACGCCTGAACCGATGCATTTAATGCACCAGTGCAGCACATTTTCGCGTCAATTTTTGAAGTGACCAAAACATGATATACGTACCCAAACATGGTTTTCCGGAGTAACGGACTAGATTGAACAAGTTTTGTAATGGAGTGGTTTTTGTTTGTAATGGAGTGGATTGGACATGTTCGGTGCGAAAACATAAATTTCAAAATTGGCGATCGAACCGGTGGATTTAATGCACTGTGGGGCTGGTTTTTGAAGGTGACCAACACATGATATACATACCCAAACTTGGTCTTCGGGTGTAATGCCGTGGATTGGACATGTTTTACGCGAAAACACAAGTTTCATATTCGGCGCCTGGACCGCTGCATTTAATGCACCAGTGCAGCACGTTTTCGCGTCGTGTTTTGAAGGGAGCAAAACATGATATACATACCCAAACATGGATTTTGTTTGTAATGGAGTGGATTGGACATGTTCGGTGTGAAAACACAAGTTTCATAATCGGCGCCCGAACCAGTGCATTTAACGTACCGGTGGGGCCCCTTTTTATGTCGGTTTCTGATGATGACCAAAACATGATATACATATCCAAACTGGATTTTTGAGTGTAATGGAGTGGATTGGACATGTTTGACGGGAAAACACAAGTTTCAAAATCGACGCCCGAACCGGTGCACTTGCACCAGTGGGGCCTGTTTTCACGTCGATTTTTGAAGTGACCAAAGCGTGATATACGGACCCAAACATGGTTTTTGTTTGCAATAGAGTGGATTGGACATGTTTGGTGGGAAAACACAAGTTTCATAATTGGCGCTCGAACCGGTGCACTTAATCCACTGTGGGGCCGGTTTTCGCATCGGTTTATGCAAGGGACCAAAACGTGATATACACAACCAAACTTGGTTTTTTTCGTGTAATGGAGTGCGTTGGACATGTTTGGCACAAAAACACAAGTTTTATAATCGGCGCCCAACCGGCGCAGTTACTGCCCCTGTGGAACCATTTTTGAGCCGATTTTTGAAGGTGACCAAACCATGATATACGTATCCAAACGTGGTTTTGGGTGTAATGGACTGGATTGGACATGTTTGGCGCAAAAACACAAATTTCATAATCGGCACCCGAACCGGTGCAGTTAATGAACTGTAGGGCCGGTTTTCGCGTCGATTTGAAGGGGACCAAAACGTGATATACATACCCAAACTTGGTTTTTGGGTGTAATGGAGTGGATTGGACATGTTTGGTGGGAAAACAAAAGTTTCATAATCGGCGCCCGAACCGATGCATTTAATAAACCTGCGGGGTCGGTTTTCACGCCAATTTTTAAAGTGACCAAAACATGATATACATACCCAAACATGCATTTGCGATGCAATGGAGTGGATTGGACATATTTGGCGCGAAAACACAAGTTTCGTAATCGGCGTCCGAACCGGTGCATTTAATGTACCTGTGGGGCCCCTTTTTACTTCGGTTTTTGAGGTGACCAAAACATGATACATATATATATATATATGCAAACTTGGTTTTTGGGTGTAATGGAGTGGATTGGACATGTTTGGTGAGAAAACACAAGTTTCATAATCGGCGCTCGAACCGGTGCAGTTAATGCACCGTGGGGCCAATTTTTGCGCCAATTTTGGAAGGTGAGCAAAACGTGATATACATACCCAAACTTGGTTTTTGGGTGTAATAGATTGGATTGGACACGTGTAGCGTGAAAACAAAAGTTTCATAATCGGCGCCCGAACCAGCGCATTTAATGCGCCTGCGGAGCAGGTTTTCGCGGTGATTTTTAAAGTGACCGATACATGAAACACATACCCAAACCAGGTTTTTAGGTGTAATGGAGTGGATTTGACATGTTCGACGCGAATACCCAAGTTTCATAAGTGCGACCGAATCGGTGCATTTAATGCACCTGTGGGGCCCTTTTTCATGCCCGCTATTGATGGTGACCAAAACATGATATACATACCCAAACATGCATTTCCGATGCAATGGAGTACGGACATGTTTGGCGCGACAACACAAGTTTCGTAATCGGTGCCCAAACCGGTGCACTTAAAAAACCTATAGGGCCCCTTTTTATGTCGGTTTTTTATGGTGACCAAAACATGATATACATATCCAAACTTGGTTTTTGGGTGTAATGGAGTGGATTGGACATGTTTGACGAGAAAACACAAGTTTCATAATCCGCGCTGGAACCGGTGCAGTTAATGCACTATGGGGTCGGTTTTCGCGCCGATTCTTGAAGGGGACCAAAACGTGATATATATACCGAAACCTGGTTTGTGGCTGTAATGCATTGGATTGGACATGTTTGGCGCGAAAACAAAGGTTTCATAATCGACGCCCGAATCGGCGCATTGAATGCACCTGCGGGGTCGGTTTTCGCGCCGATTTTTAAGGTGACCAAAACATGATATACATACCCAAACATTATTTTGCAATGCAATGGAGTGGATTGGACATGTTTGGCATGAAAACAGAAATTTTATAATCGGCGTTCGAACCGGTGCACTTAATGCACCTGTGGGGCCTGTTTTCACGTCGATTTTTGAAGTGACCAAAGCATGATATACGGACCCAAACATGGTTTTTGTTTGTAATGGTATGGATTGGACATGTTTGGCGGGAAAACACAGGATTCATAATCGGCGCCCGAACCAGTGCAGTTAATGCACCGCGGGGTCGGTTTTTGTGTCGGTTTTTGCAGGGGACCAAAACGTGATATACATACCCAAACATGGTTTTTGGGTGTAATGGAGTGCATTGGACATGTTTGGCCCAAAAACACAAGTTTTGTAATCGGCACCCAACCGGCACAGTTACTGCACCTTTGGACCCGTATTCGTGTTGATTTTTGAAGGTGGCCAAAACTTGATATACATATCCAAACGTGGTTTTCGGTGTAATGGAGTGGATTGGACATATTTGGCGTGAAAACACAATTTTCGTAATCGGCGCCCGAACCGGTGCAGTTAATGCACTGTGGGGTCGGTTTTGGCACCGTTTTACGATGGCGGGACCAAAACGTGATATACAATCGAAAACTTGGTTTTTCGTTGTGATGGAGTGGATTGGACATGTTTGGCGCAAAAATACAAGTTTCATAATCGGCGCTTAACCGGCGTAGTTAATGCACCTGTGGAACCGCTTTCGTGCCGATTTTTGAAGGTGACCAAAACATGATATACGTAGCCAAACTTGGTTTTTTGGAGTAACAGACTAGATTGGACAAGTTTCGTAATCGGCGCCCGAACCATTGCATTTAACGTACATGTGGGGACCCTTTTTACGTCTGTTTTTGATGGTTACCAAAACATGATATTCATATCCAAACTTGGTTTTTGGGTGTAATATAGTGGATTGGACATGTTTGACGAGAAAACATAAGTTTCATAATCGGCACCGGAACCGGTGCAGTTACTGCACTGTGGGGTCAGTTTTTGCGCCGATTCCTGATGGGGACCAAAACGTGATATACATACCCAAACATGGTTTGTGGGTGTAATGGATTGGATTGTACATGTTTGGCGCAAAAACAAAGGTTTCATAATCGCGCCCGAACCTGTGTATTTAATGAACCTATGGGTCCGGTTTTCGCGCCGATTTTTGAAGTGACCAAAACAAGATATACGTACCAAACATGGTTTTGCAGTGTAATGGAGTGGATTGGTTATATTTGGCGAGAAAACACAAGTTTCGTAATCGGCGTCCGAACCGGTGCATTTAATGTACCTGTGGGGCCGGTTTTCGCGCCGATTTTTTCAAGTGACCAAAACAAGATATACATACCCAAACATGCTTTTGAGATGCAATGGAGTGGATTGGACATGTTTGGATAGAAAACAAAAGTTTCCTAATCGACGCCCGAACCGACGCATTTAATGCACCTGCGAGGTCGGTTTTCGCCCCGATTTTTAAAGTGACCAAAACATGATATACATACCCAAACATGCTTTTGTGATGCAATGGAGTGGATTGGACATGTTTGACGTGAAAACACAAATTTCGTAATCGGTGCCCGAACCGGTGCATTTAATGGACCTGTGGGGCCCCTTTTTACTTCGGTTTTTGATGGTGACCAAAACATGATATACATATCCAAACTAGGTTTTTGGGTGTAATGGAGTGAAATGGACATGTTTGGCGAGAAAACACAAGTTTCATAATCGGCACCCGAACCGGTGCAGTTCATGTAATGTGGGGCCGGTTTTTGCGTCGATTTTTGATGGGGACCAAAACGTGATATACATACCCAAACTTGCTTTTTGGATGTAATGGAGTGGATTGGACATGTTTTACGTGAAAACACAAGTTTCATATTCGACGCCCGAACCGGTGCACTTAATGCACTGTGTGGCCAGTTTTCGCCCCGATTCTTGAAGGGGACCAAAACGTGATATAGATACCCAAACATGGTTTTTGGGTGTAATGGATTTGATTAGACATGTTGGACGGGAAAACAAAAGTTTCATAATCAACGCCCGAATTGGCGCATTTAATGCACCTACGGCGTCGGTTTTCGCGTCGATTTTTAAGGTGACCAAAACATGATAAACATACCCAAACATGCTTTTGTGATGCAATGGAGTGGATTGGACATGTTTAGCGTGAAAACAAAAATTTCAATATCGGTGCCCGAACTGGTGCCCTTAATGCGCCTATGGGGCCCCTTTTTACGTCGGTTTTTGATGGTGACCAAAACATGATATACATATCCAAAGTTGGTTTTTGGGTGTAATGGAGTGGATTGGACATGTTTGGCGGGAAAACATAAGTTTCATAATCGGCGCCTGAACCGGTGCAGTTAATGCACTGTGCGGCCGGTTTTCGCGCCGATTCATGGAGGGGACCCAAACGTGATATACAAACCCAAACATGGTTTTTCGGTGTAATGGAGTGGATGGGACATGTTTGGTGAGAAAACAAAAGTTTCATAATCGGCGCCCGAACCGACTAATGCACCTGCGAGGTCGGTTTTCGCCTCGATTTTTAATGTGACCAAAACATGATATACATACCCAAACATGCTTTTGCGATGCAATGAAGTGGATTGAATAGGTTCGGCGCGAAAACACAAGTTTTGTAATCGACGCCCGAACCGGTGCATTTAATGTACCTGTGCGGCCCCTTTTTACTTCAGTTTTTAATGGTGACCAAAACATGATATACATATCCAAACTAGATTTTTGGGTGTAATGGAGTGAATTGGACATGTTTGGCGGGAAAACACAAGTTTCATAATCGGCGCCGGAACCAGTGCAGTTCATGCACTGTGGGTCCAGTTTTCGCGCCGATTTTTGAAGGTGAGCAAAACGTGATATACATACCGGATTGGACATGTTCGGCGCGAAAACAAAAGTTTCATAATCGGCGCCCGAACCGACTCATTTAATGCACCTGCGGGGTTGGTTTTCGCGCCAATTTTTAAAGTGACAAAACCATGAAAGACATACCCAAACCAGGTTTTTAGGTCTAATGGAGTGGATTGGACATCTTCAGCGCGAATACATAAGTTTCATAACTGGGACCGAACTGGTGCATTTAATGCACTAGTGGGGCCTATTTTCACGCCCGTTATTGATGGTGACCAAAATATGAAATACATACCCAAACTTGGTCCTCAGGTGTAATGCCGTGGATAAGACATGTTCTGTGTGAAAACTCGAGTTTCATATTCGGCGCCTGAACCGATGCATTTAATGCAGCAGTGCGGCCCGTTTTCGCGTCGATTTTTTAAGTGACAAAAACATGATATACAAACCCAAACATGGTTTCTGTTTGTAGTGGAGTGGATTGGACATGTTCGGCGCGAAAACACAAGTTTCATAATCGGCGCCCGAACCGATGCATTTAATGCACTGTGGGGTCTGTTTTCGCGCTGGTTTTTGAAGGTGACTGAAACGTGATATACATAACCAAACTTGGTTTTTGGGTGTAATAGAATGGATTAGACGTGTTTGGTGCTAAAACACAAGTTTTAAAATTGGCTCTCGAACCGGAGCATTTAATGCACCTGTGGGGCCGTTTTCGTATCGATTTTTGAAGTTACCAAAACAAGATATACATACCAAACATGGTTTTGTGATGTAATGGAGTGGATCCGACATGTTCCGCATGAAAAAACAAGTTTCATAATCGGCGTCCGAACCGGTGCATTTAATGAACCTGTGGGGTCAGTTTTCGCGCCAATTTTTGAAGTGACCAAAACAAGATATACATACCCAAACAGGGTTTTGCGGTGTAATGGACTGGATTGGTCATGTTTGGCACGAAAACACAAGTTTCATAATCGGTGCCCGAATCGATGCATTTAATAAACCTGTGGGGCCGGTTTTCGCGTCGATTTTTGAAGTGACCAAAACAAGTTATACATACCCAAACATGCTTTTGCGATGCAATGGAGTTGATTGTACATGTTTGACGCAAAAACACAAGTTTCGTAATCGGCGCCCGAACCCGTGCATTTAATGTACCTGTGGGCCTGGTTTTTGCGCCGATTTTTGTAGGTGACCGAAACAAGATATACATATCCAAACTTGGTTTTTTTGTTGGCATGAAGTGGATTGGACATGTTTGGCGCGAAACACAAATTTTATAATTAGCGCCTGAACCGGTCCATTTAATGCACCAATGGGCCCTGTTTTCGCTCTGATTTTTG
This sequence comes from Zoysia matrella, assembly GCA_001602295.1. Classification (NCBI taxonomy): domain Eukaryota; kingdom Viridiplantae; phylum Streptophyta; class Magnoliopsida; order Poales; family Poaceae; genus Zoysia; species Zoysia matrella. Next base: position 46,710 of record BCLG01002082.1, read on the forward strand.
AAGGTCACCAAAACATGACATACATACCGAAAATTGGTTTTTGGTTGTAATGGAGTGGATTGGAAATGTTTGGGGGGGGAACACAAGTTAAATAATCGACGCGCGAACCGATGTATTTAATGCTCCTGTAGGGTCTGTTTTCGCGTCGATTTTTGAAGTGACCAAAACATGATATACATACCCAAACAAGTTTTTTGTTTGTAATAAAATGGATTGGACCTGTTTGGCGAGAAAACACAAGTTTCGTAATCGGCGCCCGAACCAGTGCATTTAATGCACCAATAGGGCCTGTTTTCACTCCGATTTTTGAATGTCACCAAAACTTGACATACATACCCGAACTTGGTTTTTGGGTGTAATGGAGCGGATTGGACATGGTTGGAGCGAAATCACAAGTTTCGTAATCGGCGACCGAACCGGTGCATTTAATGCACCTGCGAGGCCCATTTTCACGTCGGTTACTGATGGTGACCAAAATATTATTTACATAGCCAAACTTAGTTTTTGGGTGTAATAGAGTATATTAGACATGTTTCATGGAAATACAAAAGTTTGAGAATCGTCGCTGAACTGGTGCATTTAATGCACCTGTGGAACAGTTTTCATGCCGATTTTTAAATCTGACCAAAACATGATATACATACCCAAACGTGGTTTTTGGGTGGAAATGAGTGGATTGGATATGTCGGCACAAAAACACAAGTTTCTTAATTGACGCCTGAACCGGTGCATTTAATATACTGTTGGGCCAGTTTTTGTGTCGGCACTTGAAGCTGACCAAAACGTGATATACATACCCAAACTTGGTTTTTGGGTGTAATGGAGTGTATTGGACATATTTAGCGTGAAAACACAAGTTTCATAATCGGTGCCCGAACCGACGCACTCAATGCACCTGTGGGGCCATTTTTCACGTCTATTTTTTATGCGACCAAAACATGACATACATACCCAAATCTGGTTTTTAGGTGTAATGGAGTGGGTTGGCTATGTTTGGCGCGGATACACAAGTTTCATAATCGACGCCCGAACCGATGCATTTAAGGCACACGTGCGGCCCGTTTTCACGTCGATTTTCGAAGGTGACCCAAACATTATGTACATACCCAAACCTGGTTTTTTTGTTGGAATGGAGTGGATTTGACATATTTGGCGTGAAAACAATATGAAACTGGTGCATTTAATGCACCTACGGGGCCTGTTTTCGCTCCGATTTTTGAAGGTCACCAAAACATGACATACACACCCAAACTTGGTTTTTGATTGTAACGGAGTGGGTTGGACATGTTTGGTGCGAAAACACAAGTTTCACAATTGGCTCTCGAACCGGTGCATTTAATGCACATGTGGGGCCCGTTTTCGTGTCGATTTTTGAAGTGACCGAAACATAAAATACCAAAACTAGGTTTTTGGGTGTAATAGAGTGGATTGGACATGTTCGGCACGAAAACACAAGTTTCATAATCGACGCCCGAACCGGTGCGTTTAATGCACAAGTGAGGCCCGTTTTCGTGCTGATTTTTGAAGTGACCCAAACAGGATATACATACCCAAATAAGGTTTTTGTTTGTAAGGATTGGACATGTTCGGCGTGAAAACATAAGTTTCATAATCGGCGCCCGATCCAGTGCACTGAATGCACTGTGGGGCCGGTTTTCGCGCCGGTTTTTGAAAGTGACCAAAGCGGGAAATACATACCCTAACCTGTTTTTTGGGTGTAATGGAGTGGATTAGACATGTTTGGCACGAAAACACATGTTTCACAATCGGCGCCCGAACCGATGCAATTAATGAACTTGTGGGGCCGGTTTTCGCGACGATTTTTGAAGCGACCAAAACAAGATATACAAACCCAAACATGGTTTTGCGGTGTAATGGATTGGATTGGACATTTTTGGTGCAAAAACACAAGTTTCATAATCGACGCCCGAACCAGTGCACTTAATGCACCTGTGCGCTGCGTTTTCGCGTCGATTTTTAAAGGTGACCAAAAACTGATATACATACCCAAACTTGGTTTTTCGTTGAAAGGGAGTGGATTGTATATGTTTGGCGTGGAAACATAAATTTTAGAATTGGCGCCCGACCAGTGCAGTTAATGCACCTGTGGAACCGTTTTCCTGCCGATTTTTGAAGGCGACCAAAACATGATATACGTAACCAAATTTGGTTTTTTGGTGTAATGGAGTGGATTGGAGATGTTTGGAGCGAAAACAAAAGTTTGATAATCGACACCTGAATCGATGCATTTAATGCAACTGTGGGGCCCGATTTTACGTCGATTTTTGAAGTGACCAAAACATGATATACGTACCCATACATGGTATTGTAGTGTAATGGAGTGAAATGTACATGTTTGGTGAGAACAAACAAGCATTATAATCGGCGGCTAAACCGGTGCATTTAATGCACCTATGGGGCCTGTTTTTGCTCCGGTTTTGAAGGTAAGCAAAACATGATATACATACGCAAACTTGGTTTTTAGGGGTAATGGAGTGGATTGGACGTGTTGGGTGTGAAAACACATGTTTA